>CATIWO010597177.1:0-29614 GCA_949673435.1 Macaranga tanarius | reverse complement strand
TTAGAGTTTGACTAAACCTTAACTCTAGCCAATATCAGGATCTTATAATAAAGGGACATTTAGTGCACGGTAATTGTGTTCTTTGGTTCTTGTGAATCTGCATACAGCATTCATTTCTAATTAGGTAGTCGTGATATCTATAATGTAGGTCACTCACGACTTATAGGAACTGAATGTGATACATTAGAATTTTCACAGTCAGTATGGAAAGGAATTTCCATGATATTAAGTGTTAATATCATTTTTCATTGCCATTTAGACTTGAACCTAGTAAGTCACACACATAAAAGTTGCACTTGTGATGATTAACATTAATTTGATTATTAATTAAAGATTTTAATTAATTAATTGAATTAGATTTGCGCATATGTGGGGATCTAGCATATTCCAAAATTCAAATTCAAAGATTGGAACTTTATTTCAATTAAGCAAATATTAATTTAGGCTTAATTTAATATGAGATATTAAGTTAAAGATTAAATTAATATTATCCTTCCAAATATATATGGAAATGGGTCATGAGATGGACCACGTGTGTTATGGATGATGGACTTGATCTATGAGATGGACCAAAGGCATTGAACTTGGTTTAAAGAGTTTGAACTAGTCCACTTATTATTTATATGGATTGAGTTTTGATTAAAGAGTTTAATCTAGCCTATTAATTGTTTGAATTGGATTGGGCCATCTCTAAGTGTAGAGAAGTCCATATCCTAAGCCCAAGCCCATTAAGTGTTAATGGAATTGGAATAGGGATAGGGATATCTATGCAACCAAACAAGCCAATTCAAAGGTTGGTGGCTTCATTTGTAAAAGTGGTAGAATTCCAAGTCTTCTATTGACTTGGAATAAGGACTAGCAATAGTTGCTAGACTTGACAAAGAAGACACTAAAGGCTTATTTAATTAACAAGAAAAGTTGAAGACAACACTATCTTACTGAAAATTTTCGGCCATAGCATTGAGAGAGTAAGTTGGTTACTCTAACCAAACCAAAGAAAAAGAAAAAGAGTCTTCCTTCTTTCTTAGTTCAAAAAAGTGAACCCTAATACATCATAAGTGTTGTGATATATCTCTAAATCATCATCCTTAGGAGGATAAATACTAAGTTCCATAGTTCAAGATCAAAGAAGCTTTCACAAGATTTTGGGTCTATTCAAGAGAGGCTTGTGTGGAGAGCTTGTTAGATCTTGAAGATCATCACTTGAAGTAATCCATGTGTCTCAAGCTAGAGGCTTCACACTTGGGGAGCTCAGAGCTAGTGGATCACAACAATCAAAGCTTATCGAGCATTCTACAAACTTGGGAGTTTTGTAAGTATTGCTTAACTTTTAATATGTAGGACTTGTAATTTGAATACATGTCTTCTTTGATTGTTGTTAAAATATTATCCTTGATGCATGATTAGTTATGTAAAGTGTATGTGATTTGGTTCTTAGGGCATGAATGGATTCAAACTTAGTGCAAGTGTTGCATGCTTCTAAAATTTTTTAAAAATTCTGCATATTTGGTTGCTTTGAACTCCTATTCCCTTCAATTTATTGGTGCTCTTCTTTCCATAGACTAAACAAACTTAAATCTATACAAAGAGTAACTAAATCAATGTTTATAACCCATATTACAAAAAACAAGCACCAGATTATAGCTTCTAACATTCTTGATAGCGGCTTGAACACTAACAGAGAAGATCTCCGGCCACCACTCCTCACCTGAGAGCAAAAAAAGCAGATCTAGGCCGATAAGTTTGCAGCACCTGCATAAGGACTGCACAAAAAATATTCCAACACAAAAAGAAATATAAACTTATTTATAAGTCTAGATCTAGATAATAGAAAGTAAGATGAAGAGAGTAAATATAACACCCGCCCTCCAGCATATGTATTTATGACGTATGTCATACATGTTATGCATAGTGCATAAGTGAACTTTATTTGATATTAAGATTTGTGTTAGAGTTGTAGAGAAGGATTAGATTGTAACTTAAGTTGGGAGTGAATTGCCACAAATAAAAGTTTTGGAGTATTGTATAATATGTTCAATCCAATAAGGTGACAATTGGTTATTGTGGTTATATTTATTTGAGTAGTATTATTATATTGGGTATTAAGGGTTAAATGAGTATTTAATATTATTATATATTTTTTGTGATGATTATTAATTAAAGTAAGAAGACTTTAGGGCTTCAATTTTAATTGGTGGAGGTTTTTGATTGGTGTAGTGTGTGTATATGTATTATTATATATGTGTGTGTGTGGGTATTAGTGAGTGTAGAGATTTGGGAGAGGTAAAGAAGAAGAGAGTGAGCTTGAGAGGGTTTTGGAGGAAATTAATAATTCTTTACTCAATTAGATAAGATTTTGGGGAGCTTAAGAAGATCAAATAGCCTTTTGAGCATCATATTTGGTAAGTCTTGTAATTATTTTAGTTAATTGAATTAGGTTTTGATATTTGGAAATTCGGGTATGCTACCTCTATTTTTCAGTCTTAGTATTTTGACCATATCTAGAATTGTAGACCTTTGATTTGAACAAAGTTTAATGTTTTGGAAACTTCCGAGAGTCCTCTACAACTTTCAAGTTTTGAGTTTGAGTAAAATCTGCTGTTAAGTTATTCAAATTAGACCAGACATTTTGTTACTCACTCTATCATACTATGTGATCTGTTATTGCTTAAATTATCATAATTAATTCTCTACATGTAATAATTGGCTAAATTTAGTTGGTATTGCAAGTAGAGTCATGTAGATAGAGTTTGTGTGAATTTGGTAATTTTTGGATATATGTATGATTGTTGAAAGTAACATGAACTTCATGCATTAAAAATGCTAACAGCAGTGCATTTAGGTTAGTTATGAGTTTTCTTGCATTTTGGTTATATAGTGATATCTAGAGTTATAGGACTCTAAATTGAGCAAGGTTAGATGCTTTGGAAACTTCAAAGAGTCTCCTACAACTTTTATGTTTTGACCCAGAGTTGATTTTATTGTTAAGACTGTCTAGCATGACCTGAAATTTTCTTGCTCAACCTGTTAGCTTTGTATTACCTAGATTTAATCAAAAATCCATAATTAATTTTCTACTTGTCCAAATTAAGTAATTTCAGTTGGGATTTGAAGTATACTTATAGGTATAGCTTTAGCAATATTTTTATGATTTTTGGACATGTGTGTGAATTATTTGGGTATATTAAACTTGAGCCTCTAGTTGCCCTTTTGTGATTTTAGGATGAATTGCTATGTTTGCTTTTTGAACTTGGCACATGATTATGTGTAGGAATTGATAGAGCTAAAGGATACTTTATTCAATAGGGAGAGCTTTTATTTAAAAAGGAGTTGAAGGCTTGAGGTAAGTAATTATTAATTTAATACTTACTTGTAATGATTTTCGAGTAACTATAGTTATTCAACTATATTAAATTGTGTATGCCATTTGAGTGGCAAGGTTGTTGAGCATAATATATATGTATATAGATATATGAATATGTTGTTATGAGAAATGAATTTCCATGAATGAATTAAGCAACTTGTGTGATGTGGTATGAAATAATATATATATAAATATTGAGAATGGTGAATTGTGATTCAATATGGCTATTGACATGTGAAATGTGAATATGAATGTGCTATGAACAAATTAGGCTAATTGGATGTGATGTGAAGTGAAGCATAATTATTGAATATGAATTGAGCAAATATATGATGAGATATGAAATGTGAATTATGCACATTTATGTTTAAAAGATGAAATGTGAATTATGCATGCCTATATGGCATGATGTGAGGAATGTGAGGATGTGAGGAAAATGTGTGTGTGGAGACTAAGCTCCACGATCTGAGACTGAGCTGGGCAGAGAGTCTCAGATGTGGCCATTCATATGATATATATATTTACATGTGAGATCTGAGACTGAGCTGGGTAGAGAGTCTCGGGAATGGCCATGGGTATATGAAAATAGAAATATAAAAAGGAAAATAAATAAAAAGAAAAAATGAGCCTTATGCGAAACGTGTGTGACATGTGTTGAGAATTCCAGCTAGATACTAACTTGCATCATCACGTATTTTTGAATTGCATTATTTATGTATATGAATTGTGGATGGCATATGAAGCGTGATTAATGGAAAATGTGTTTATATACATTGATTGTGGGATTATGAATTGTGGATTACTTGAAATGGAAAGATGATTGTGGTTATATGTTGATGTGTAATTATACACAACTATATGTATGTGTTATCAGGTTAGCTATTGTTGATAGTATTAAGGGGTTGAATGATTGTAAAGTGTTCAATTTTTAGGTTATTGAACACGGCCATGTAGTTTTAGACACGGCCGTGGGAGTGAGTCAGTGTGTAAGAAAGTAATGTCAAAAATTTAGAATAACTCGGCACGTTGTGCCAAGTCGAGTGGGACTCGGCATGCCTAGTCTCTGTGCTAAGCCGGCATACCAGCACGACTTGGCACAGTACCAGCAACTTGAGCACGACTCGGCACGGGAGCTCGAGTTGGCACCCAAGCCGACTATTACGACTTGGCATGCAAGGCCGAATCGGCATCGAGGAAGGCACGACTCGGCACCATGTGCTGAGTCGGCACAGAGGGCTACTGTCCTGACTCAGCATGACCGCCCGAGTCGGCACACCCCTGTGTTTCACTTATTTGCTTCTTATAAAATTTTGAGCACTGAACTTCGTTTCAATGCACTTTTGTGGACTTTTTAACATGAAATTAGGTTAATGACTATGCCATATTAGGTTGATGTGTAGAAATTCATTTATATATTTTCCTTAATTATTTCTTGAGAAGAACTATAGGTATGCTTATCTTAATAATTACTTATTGAGTCGCAAGCTCATTCCTTTGCAATTGTAGTTTTCAGGCTGGTTGATTGAAAGCTTAAAGTGAGTTAGTCGTAAGCTTCGATGGGTCAACGGCAGGCTTGGTGTCGACATCTTCATCCATTTGATCACATAAGCATTTTAGCATTTGATTACTTTGAACTGAATTCATATGTATATTTTAGTATTATGTAACTTTATATTTTGAGTATTTATAATGTATCAAACAAAGTGTTTTTGTATAATACATATATCTTTTGAGAAAAATCTTCATGTGCCACGTGTTTACTTGTTGTTGGGACACTTGTATGTGGTACCTAGAGGGTGCTACAGTAAAGGGGAGATCTAGATCAACAAAAAGATACATATCCTTTAGTTACTTTGATTCTCTTGAAATTACCATTTTTTATTTTTTCTTTTATTAATAGCCTTACTAGAAAAAGGGCTTTTTTTTAATATGTAGTGGTTGTGGTTTTGAGCACATATATGAAAACTATGATAGATAAATTGAAAGTGGTTTATTTACATTTTTTAATATAACTTTTGATACTAAGTGTAGGCGGCGGGGTTCAGCGTGCGCTCAAGTATCCGACGACCACGGCACTGAGCGGGCTTAAAGCCCACTAGGAATACAACTTTGACGGGCTTTGGTTGGAGAATAGAGTCACCACCTGGGTAAAATTCGGGAACACTTTTAATGCAACTGGATCCTACGGAGGGAGCCCAACAGCCGTCCTCAGAGATTAAGTCTGAAAACTAGGTATGGGCTTTTAGTAGCCCACCTGATATTGCGATCGGCCTCCTTTTATGTTTTATATTTTATTATTTTTAATTATTTAACTATTCCTTTAATTACATGCGAATGGCTGTTTTACTCCAAACAATTTTCAAATTTTATAATTTAGTCCAAGTTTGTTTATTAAGTCCAATTTCATGCATTTTAGTCCTTCGATCCATACATCCATACACCACAGATACAAATTACAACAATAACGGTAAATAATAGAAAAATAGTTAAAAGTGCACACACAAAAAGGGAGGGAGGAGAAATGATTATAATCCTTTTTCATACAAATTAAACAAAATAAATAAATAAATAAGTCACGGTAATAATTTTTGAAATAGAGGAAATAATTCTGCCATCATAGGAAAATAGTTAGATCTCCAATAACCCTATAAAAATTAAGAAGTTAATAAACAAAATAATATATATAAAAAATGAAAATTGTTCAACTGAGACATAGAGGCGTGAGTCTCTGTGTCATAGAGGCGTGTGTCTCTGTGTCACAGAAGTGCACGCCTCTATGGAGGGGAGGCACACGCCTCCTCTGGGAAGGTGTCGCCCTCCCTTTAACGGTCAAAAAATTCCAATTTCTTTGCAAATCAGTAGAGGCGTGAGCCTCTATCAACTGGAGGTGTGCGCCTCCTCGAACCAGAGGCATGCGCCTTTGCTGCAGAAGTTCATTTTTTTACACAATTCAAACCGTACACCCAAATTTTCAAAAGGCAGTATAATGAAAATACCAAATAACACAAGCTTATATCATAAACTCAGCAACAGGACATATTGGAACTAAAAGAACAAGATATGAAAATTAGTGAAAATTAAACATTAAAAATTAAAAGAAAAGCAAGGAAATTTTACTGAAGTATTTGCAGAAAGTGATTTTGTCCTCGAATTAATTTTAAAACGCCCTTCTTGCTCCTGGAGTCCCCAATTCAGGCCATTTTTTTTTAGTTTTTGGTCTGGTTTCTTTTTTTATTTTTTTACTTTTTTTTCTCCCCCCCAAAAGCCTCCCTTCAAAGGCCTTTCCCTCTCTCTTTACTCTTCCCATTCTCCTTCAATCACTCCTTTAATCTCTCCACGTTCTACAGACGTATTTGTCAAATGTGTTAAACGGTGGTTGCGATTATCAGACAATGGTTGAAGTAAGGTGTGAACCTTTCTTCTACAGAGGCGCACGCCTCTGGTCTTAAGAGGCGTGCGCACACCGTAGAGCCGTGCGCCTCTTTATAAAGAAATGAGTTTTTTAGGCCATGTGGGCCGGTTTCTCGGGCTTGGCTTGTTAGGTTATAATTTTGGGCTCTTCATAAATGGGCCTAAATCGGGTTCCTTGGCAAGTTGGGCTTACCTATCATTTTTCATCATTGGGCTTTTCTTGACGGACCGGCTAAACTATGTGTCCACAGTTTGCCCCCTTGATTTTTAGAAAATTATTTAAACATAATTTTAAATTTCATTTTTCAAAAATCAATGTGCATGTAACAAATGCCAAAAGAATATTCTTTGATCCTGCCATTCAATTTTTGTTCCGTCAGCCTCAGGGTACAACCTGAGAGGTTTCATTGTTCATGGTCGTCTGCCTTGATGTTTTGAATAAAAGGCTTTAATTCTCATTCTGTCATCCTTGAGGTAAAACTTGAAAGGTTCAACTTTGTCACCGTCATCCTTGATGTTCAAAATCAAAAAGTTTCAATTTTTCCCTGTGTCATCGAGGTACAGCCCGAGAGGCTCGAATTCCAATGCTTCACATCCCAACTTAATGTCATCTGTAAATTCTTCAATAATATTATTCAATGTCAAAGTGTTAATCAATACTTGAAACATTAGGTATCACAAAGTAATTTTCCTTCCAAGGACCGAATCGGTAATTCGCCAAATCTTATATATATTCAAATTCAAATCATTTTCTTTCATTTCTTTCATTTCTTTCTTTCTTTCTTTTGCGCTTTCTTCTCTCCTTCTTTCACTTCTCCTTCAGTTTACCATGGATCTTGCTGATCGCACACCTCATCTTCCTACTTGGCCTACTATTGCTCTAGAGGCTAAGCCGCCTCGTTCATTGGGACTCAGGCCTAAAGATGATCTGTCATTGATGCCATCTCTATTTACCCATATCTGTTCTCTGGCTATAGGAGAGGTTAGTCATTTTTTACCCATTTTTTCATCAAAAATAAGACCGGATCAGTTAGTATTATGTGTATACATGCTTAATCTATCAAAAATTTAATAGAAAGCTAGGTAAAATTGGATATTTTTAAATCAAACAATTCGGCCTTCCACGCTGTAGAGGCGGCACCTCTACGGTGTGAAGGCATGCACCTTCCTAAGCTATAAACGCTGCGCCCCTGCTTCATAGAGGCGTGTGTCTCTGCACCGTAGAGGCGTGCGCATTCATATTGTAGAGGCGTGCACCTCGACTTCATGAAGGTGAGTGCCTCTACTTTATGAAGGTGTGCATCTCAGCTTTGCGGAGGCACACGCCTCTATAAGGTAAAGACAACGATTTTTTTTTTATTTTTTAATTTTCTTTAAATGCATAAATTAAAGACTTATCCAATACTCCCCTCAGTTTGACCAGCATATGCTAACAATGCTACTGGTACTCGAGAGTGGCACAACAAGATGACATATGTGATTAGGCTGAGGATTAAGGATACTAGCTTTAAGCCTTTTATTTTGGCACTTCCTACCGCTGTTGGTTGCCATGACCTCAACGGTCTCTACGCCTTGATGGAGCGGTGGATGGACTCCACGCACACCTTCCACTTGCAGGTTGGAGAGCTCACATTGGATCCGATTGCTTTTGCTACCATCATAGGCATGGCATGTACTAGGGACCTGGTGCTATTTAACTGCTGCCTCGATCCAATGACCCCTTTGTATGTCGACTACATTGAGCGATTGCTTGGCATGGTTCCTACCATGAAGTGAACCCATACAGTTAAGTTCGACTCGATTTTCATTCATTATTCTGGTATCAGACCAGAGGACATCACTACTCCGTGTCAGATCGACTAGGTAGTCTAAGCTTTTATCTTCTACTTGCTGGGCACCACTCTTTTCTACGACACTGCCAGCTCGGTGGACTTAGTATTCCTGATGGTCTTCAGAGATATGGATCTCATCCACACTTACGATTGGGGATCTGCTGCCCTAGCTTACCTGTATTGGAGCATGAATGATTTCATCTGAGGGGCTCATCGATTCTGTGGCTTTTGGCATGCCACACATGTATGTCTCAAATTTTCACTCTCTTTTCTTCTACTTTTCTTTCTTTTCTTGTATCTTCTTTATCATGACCCTCTTTTATTTTAACTTACGCAGGTTTAGGCCTTGGAGATGGGCCTTATTCAAAGGGTGATGCCCGCGGCTAGAGTCTTTATTATGTTGAGCCAATAGGACACTAGCCGGACTGGGAGGCAAGAGATGTCCCAGATTCATATTCATCGCACCTACCTTAGCAGTCTTTCTTGGGATGAGGTAAATCTATAAAAAAGAAATAAAATTGGTTAGGATTTAATTAACACATGTAAAGTTCCAATTTACCCTGAGCATCTTCTCCTTTAATTAGGTTATGAGGACACCATGGGGACCCGAGGATGGCTGGACTGACGCCATGACCCGAGCTAGACCACTAGTCGACAGGAGGGTCCTTCTTGTGGGACTTTTTTAGAGGATGTACTTCCTGAGGGAGCGTGTCCTGGAGTAGACCTTAGGTCCTAGATTGAGACGTCTGCTTATGGCTCCTTCTGCCATGTTCTGGGTATATTTGTTAATGGATGATGACCTAGCGCGGGTTTTAAGAGGAACTCCGACTATACATCAAGTCACTGCACAATAGCCAGGCGTTTATAAGGCATTTACCAGGGATCAGCTACTGTCGGAGCTTCCATTGCCTGATCTTGCCACTCGGGTATGCCTTATATGCTCTACGATCATTAAATCTGGTCACTGCCTTATGATTTTCTGACTTTTTTTCTTTTACAGCTTCATCCTAGAGGTATTGGTCCTCAGATTAGATCTCTACCTCCAGGTGAGCGCCCTGCTCAGCGGGCTCGAGTCCATTCCCCCACTACTGATGATAGGCCAAGCACTTCTTATGCCCCACCTCAGAGGGCTTCTGAGATTAGCCCCAGCACCTCGCGTGCCCCCTCACAAAGGATCCCTGACGCCTATCCTTTTTGTTCACATGGTGTCTTTCCTTACCTTCTAGAGTGCACTGCTAAATATTGGGGCCCTTTTGGCAGGATATCTCGAGCTTTATTGACTCCGGACCCTACCGCCTTTCTATCACCTGTACCCCCTACTGCTACCCATGTGAGTATTATTCATGCTCTTATTCTCTTATTTGCTAGCTGTAAAAAAATATTAACACTGACATGGTTTGTATAGTTGTACCTACAGATTCCTAGAGAGCATGGTGGGCATATATATGGCTTATTCGAGGCCCAGCGAGATCTCATGCTTCAGATCTCGGATGAGTGGAAGGTATGTCATTATTCCTATTCTATATGTATGCATGTTAATATGATTTTACTTACATGTTTCCTCTTTCTATTTGAATAGGCATATTGTACAAGTTTAGAGGCCCAGCTTGTAGGAGTGGAGGCCCAAAACAGGTTGCTCCGCCAACAGCTTGCTGACCTTCGGATGGTGAGCGGAGATGAGGATGAGGTGGATGATGATGATGCCAAGGACGAGGTGGCTGGCGAGGATGACCAGGATGATAAGAAGACAGAGTCTGAGCAGGATTAGACTGCAGATTTAGGATTAGTTAGGGCATAGATAGGCTATTTGATTAGACATTTCAGGATATCAATTTTGTACATAAAATATTTGATTTATATATATCAGTGCATTTTGTTCCAGTACTTATGTTCCTTTTTGGCATTTGTCTTTATGAATGATTGTACAGTTATCACCATCTAATTTCGGGCCTATTTTCATCAAACTGGATCATTTTTACTATTTTTTGACAAAAAAGGCGCCGCCACTGGTGCAGAGGTGTGCACCTTTGAGTGTGGAGGCACCGCCGTCACAGTATAGAGGCATGAACCTTTGTAATATAGAGACGTGCACCCCTGAACGTTATGGTGGTGCCGCTACGGTGAGGCATGCTCCTTAACGGCTCTGGCACTAAAATTTTCCAATTTTGCCCCTTTTTAAAAGTCTATAAATGCACCATATACCTATTAACACATATAACAAACACCCCCACACTTCCAAAAGCTCTAAAAAACTTTTTAAACAATGGCAGAACATCATCTAAAATTGATCCGACCCATATTGCAGAGTTTGGGTGGAGAAGATTGGTAAAAACTGAATCCTTTCCATCTTTCTGTCTTAAGATCAATTACCCATTCTTGTACACTGTTGCTTAATTTTGAAATCTATAAAACCATGTCTTTAGGTTCAATAGCTTCAAAATATACCCCCTGCCTGAAGAGTTTAGGGCGATTTTGGGTTACCCAGATGATTCCTCCAAACAAATCGCAGTTCCATCGGCTAATAAACCAGATGTAGAGCTGTTCAATAGCAGATGGCTCGCCTATTCAACATTGCCTCTTCGTCTTATCTTGCTCATGTCTCAGGAAATGGGATAATCTTTGACTCTTTTCTGAAGTTTGTTGTAGCTGTCGATAGCAAAGAGGTGTATTGGCTTCGGATGATTGCTTTCTATCTATATGCCCAGTTTTTGCTAGTTTCTCCTTCAGGAGACTGTAATTTCAAGATCATGCAGATCCTTGATCAAGTTGAGTCTAGACTCAATCCTATACTAGTTACTCTTGCTGAGACACTAATCGGCTTACATAACCTACCCATGACACACCGCTTTGATGGGATCCCTGTGTTATTAAAGGTAATTTCAGTGTGTCTTTTCCTTACAGAGGTGTGCGCCTCTCCTCTGAAGAGGCGTGTGCCTCTTTTTTTTGAAAAGGTGGCACCTCTTCAGGAGAAAATGGATTTTTTTATAACCTTCCCTCTTTAAATTTGGCTCCAGGAGAAATTGAGACTATTGGCACCCCCACAAAACATTAATAAGTATAAAGCAAAGCAGGTGCGGACTCGTCCGTTATAATAGCTCCCAGCTGATCCACAAGAGTGGTTGGCCAATTTTTCAAATGCTGGAGTCCAGTGGATGTGTCCTTATTGGAACATCGAGAACGTGACTATCAGAACATATACCTACTATATTCCTCTCGTTGGACTGAACTTCTGCTCATTTTACTACCCAATTCACCTTTGCCACAGTATGGAGAGAAGTAGCTAATAGTGTAACCCACACATGGCTTTCAACCTAGCCCTCTGACCCAGAACTTTGTAGATAATATGTTAGCGACCTGGTCGTGCCGTACTATTAGATAAGGTATCACACTTGATGGAGACATCACCACTGATGAACACTATAAGGCTTGGATTCAGTTGCAACATATAGAACCGTATGAATTTATTAAGAGTCAAAAAATAAAAGATTTGTATAGGGTTAGCATGCAAGAAATAAGAGATAACAAAAGGAGAAGAACTTAGATTTATCTCTTTCTTTAGCTTGAGCAACTTTATTAGACTCAGCATGTCTCATGTGATATCTTTCCTTCTTGGCTAAACTTATTGTAATAAGCATTTAATGCAACATTTGACAGAAATAAAAGTAATCCTTTTCATTTAAATTAAGTATAATTGTACATATAAATTGTTTCTGACATTTCTCATATCGTTGGGTGGCTTGTCTTTGCAAGTTTTCCAGCCCACCATTTTATTTTCTCTCTCTCCTTTTATTGATCTTTAACCTTTGCCTAGGTCGCCCCTTTACGGAGTTTTTAACCTAGCAGAATTATACAAAAAATATTTCTTGAGCTTGTTAAGGTTAATGAGATTTTTAAACTCATTCCCTTCTAAATTAGATAAAACGGTTATACCCTTTGAGAATATTTTCTTCACAAGGTAAGGCCCCTCCCAATTTGGCTTGAATTTTCCTCTCAAATCAGTAAGAAGCGGCCTCGTGTGCTTTAACACCAAATCACCCTCCTTTATCTTCCTCGGCTTGATTTTCTTATTGTAGGCTCTGGCGATTCTCTTTTTATATAGCTGCATGTGATACACGGCTTTTAATCTATTTTCATCCAGCAATATCAATTGTGCTAGCCTGCTTTCTGCCTATTGGTACTCTAGAATCTTTATCTCTAGTAGGACCCTCAGAGATTGAATTTCCACTTCCACTGGTAGTACTACTTCATACCCATACACCAATAAATAAAGTGTAATCCCAGTAGATGTTCTCGCAGTTATCTGATATCCCTATAATGCAAACTACAAATATTCAGACCAATCCCTATAACTCTCTATCATCTTAGCCAGGATCCTCTTGATATTTTTATTCGCAGCCTCAACTGTACCGTTAGCCTGAGGACGATAGGGAGATGAACGGTGATGCTCTATCTTATAGTGCTAGAGTAACACAGTAATTTTTGATTGGAACTGGACTCCATTTGTGGTAACCCATATCTACATATTATATTTATTTCTATAAACATTGCCATCTGCTTTGACCCGACTGAGGTGTATGACTCAGCTTCAATCCATTTAGAGAAGTAATCCACTACCACTACAATATACCAATGTCAGCTTTATTTTTCCGATTATATCAATTTTCCAAGCTGCAAAAGGCCACGGGGATGTCAACCCCTGAAGTTCTATCGAGGGCAAATGACTAACGTCCCCATAAGCTTGATAATTATGGTACTTTTTCACGAATTTGAAACAATCTGATTCTATAGTCAACCAAAAGTATCCCTGTCGAGTTATCTTCCTAGCTAAAACTGTTCCATTCATATGGAGTCCGTAAATATCTGCATGCACATTTTCCATAATTCTTTGAGCTTCTTCCTTATCCACACATTGTAAGTGCATCCCAATAGGTATTCTTTTATACAGCATACTATTGTAACTAATAAACTATTTAGAAAACATCTTCAAAGATACCTTCTTGTTCTTATTTGCATCCTCGAAAAACTAACCAGTCTCGAGATACTTCTGCAAATCATAAAACTACGAATTTTCCTGTAGACCCATCGACATTACCCTCACCTTCTTATAACACGGAGTCCTAGACTTTGCTAAAATAAAGGGCTTAACTGGAGTCTGTGTACTACTTTCCCACATCAAGGCTAATGTAGCCAAAGCATCTGCAATTTGATTTTCATCTCGAGGCAAATGTGTGAATCTGCACCGGCTAAATGAAATAATAACAGTGGCCAAATAATTCATATAAAGTCTCAATTTATCTTCTTTGACTTCCTACTCCTTGGAGACCTGCTTCACCATTAATATTGAGTCCTCATAAACTATTATCTCTTCTGCCCCTACACTTCATAAAGCTTCTAGCCTGAATATGCATGCCTCATACTCTGCCTAATTATTGGTTACTTTAAACTCCAGCCTTTTTGCCATAGGAATCATTTTGCCTTCAGAAGTGATTAAGATTACCCCGACACCTGACCCTTTATTGTTAACCGCTCCATCGAAGTACATACACCATCTTTGCACTTCAATGGCTCCTAGGTGCTCATCGGGAAATTCCAGTTCCTATCCCTGATTGCCATCCATAGGATTCTATGCTAAAAAGTCTGTAACAGCTCTTCCCTTAATCACCTTTTTGGACAGGTATTCAATATCGAACTCTATAAGTAGCACCAACCATCGAGCCAACTTCCCCATGAGAGAAGGAGTTTGCTGGAGGTACTTCAAAGGATCATACCTTAATACCATTTGAATCTTATAGGATTGGAAATAATATCGAATTTTCTTAGTTGCCCATACAACTGATAGACATGTCTTTTCTACCAGATTGTAATTGACTTCATAAGATAAAAATTTCTTACTCAAGTAGTATACAATATGTTCCACTCCATTCTTATCCTCTTATGCCAATATTGCCCTTATGGCTTCCTTTTCTATGGCTAAGTACAATATCAGTGGCTTTCCTGGCCTTGGTGGTTGCAACACGGGTGGCTTTATTAAATATCTTTTAATACTCTCGAAGGTCTGCTGGCATCTATCATCCCAAACTACTAGTTGGTTCTTTCTTAGCAACTTGAATATCGGGTCATATATAGTTGTTAACCTAGCTATGAACCGGCTGATATACTGCAGATGTCCTATGAACTCTCTCACATCCTTTTCTATTTTTGGAGCTGGCATCTCACTGATGGCTTTTATTTTATCTGGATTAACTTCTATCCCTCTTCTGCTGACTATATGACCCAATAGTTTCCCTGAAGCAACCCCAAACACATACTTCTTTGGATTTAGTCTTAAATTGTACTTTTCAGCCCTATTCAGGAACTTGTTTAGAGCTTCAAAGTGCCCTTCTCTGGTTGGAGACATAACCATCTTATCATCCATATATACTTCAATCTCTTTATGGATCATGTCATGCAGCAGTGTTGTGGCCATCTATTGGTATATTGCCCTAGCATTCTTTAGTCCAAATGGCATTACGAGGTAATAATAAATTCCCCATTCGGTGATGAACGAGGTTTTTAATTTGTCTGCCTCAGCCATCTTGATTTGATTGTACCCAGAGAATCCATCTATGAAGGAATACATTACACTCGAAGCTGCAATATCTATCAATGTGTCAATATGAGGCAAGGAAAAATCATCTTTCGAACAGGCCTTATTTAAGTCCCGGTAATTAACACACATTTTTACTCTTTCATCTTTCTTTGGTATTGGTACTATATTAGCAAGCCATTTCGTGTTGTCGACCACTTCAAGGAATCCCACCTTCTACTATTTTTCAACTTCTTCTTTAATCGGGAGCACCCATTCTAGTCTCGACCTTCTTCTTTTCTGTTTGACTGGTGCGACATGAGGGTATGTAGGGATCTCATGCTCCACAATCTCACGATCTATTCCTGGCATATCCTCATAGCCTTAAGCGAATACTTTTTATCTTTTTATTAAAATTTCTTTAATTTTTTCACTCTCATTAGGAGTAATATCAAAAGCAGTTAATGTATTTTTGGGATTTTCAATTGTACTTAAATTAAATGTTTCAGTTTGTACAAAATTAATGTCAAATATATACATGAAATGATCATCACAATAAGAGTAACCATTAGGTGAGACATCACACAAGTAAGTAAAATCAAATTTCATTGCATTAACCTTAGAAAAGAACAAATCATCAGTTTCAAAAATTCAGCAAGGGAAATATCAAATTTGTCATAAAAAGTGTCAGTAAAAGAGTTCTTGATGAAGGTCTCCAAGTCCACAACAGCATTTTTACTCTAATCAGCATCTCCTACAGCAGCCCTCATGCCCTCTGTAGCAATCCACTTTCCCTTGGAGTCCTTTTCAATAATAGTATCCTCATTTTTTTCCTCAATATCCTTCTTGCCCCCAGTGAGTTTGACAGGAACTTCCTCATCCACTATCAGCTCTTCCGGTGTTGGCTCATCTATGCTCTTCTTATCTAGATAGTCTATAAAAATCTCAAATCTAGGGATCTCCTTCCCTTCCAGAGATAGAGGTTCCGGCTTACCCTCATAGGGGCTGTAATTCCCCTTCCACACAAATCTTTCCTAGAGGGTCCATTTTCCTTTATTGTCAGACCTGTCTTTCTCTCTACAATAGCTAAGTCCATGCTTTAAAATCTGTAACTTAGCTTTCATAAATTTTAGAGGTCTAGTCTGATTTATCCCCAGTCCTAATCTAGGCAGGAAGTTCATCCCTTTCATCATATTTAGCACTTTCTCCTCTATGGAATCTTCATAAATCATGCAAACTTCAAACCCCGAATTCAGAGGGATCTCGTTAGGAGCTAACTTCAAAGCTGCGATGGCTGCCTCAGTTTCAGCTACGATAGTGACTATCTTCCCCTCACATGGAAATTTGATCTTCTGATAGAGAGTGGAAGGAACTCCTTCTAAAGGGTGGAACTAAGGTCTTCCCAACAGTACGGTAAAAGTGATCGGGATATTGATCACATGAAGAATGACCCAAGCTTCAATGGGCCCAGTCTTGACTAGAGCTATGAATGTGCCTTCTACTGATCTCTTAAAGTCATCATAAGCCTTGATTATCACGTCAGTAGGCTATAGATCAGTAGCAGTCAAACCAAGCCTCGAAAGTATCTTCAAGGGGCATATATTTATGGCTGACCCATTATCAACCATCACGCAACAGGTCATCTTCCTTTTTATCTCGGCCTTGATGAATAACGCTCGGTAATGATCCCTCTCTTTCAATGGTAGATCCTCATCAGTGAAAATAATTGCTCCCTTAGGCTTTTACATTAAGGAACTCACCAACTATTCAAGGGTTATACCGATGGAAACTTTCCTCTTATACAGAACTTAGACCATGGCATCCCGATGAATTTTAGATTGTATCAAAAGCTCCAATATGCTAGACATTATCTTCTCTGGTAGTTTTCTCTTTAGTTCTTCCTTTTTTTTCAGTTTCAGGCTCAGTTTTGGGTTCATTTTTCTCAACTAGTTCTTCCTTTTTCTTCTCCTTATTTTGCTTAGTTAATGCTATATGTTCAACCTCCCATTATCTTTCATATTCCCATACATCAATCCCTTCTTTGGTTTCCCCATCATTAGAAGACCATATATCTATCATGTTCATAAATAGACCCCTCTCATAGGTGGCTTCAGGTTAGGTAGGTTTAAGGTCGATGAAGGAGTTTAGCGCTTATTCTTCAGTCAAACTAGTACCAATCATCAGATTTCATTGATTTAGAGGTGGGGTGTTTCGGTAATTTGGTAGAGGGTTTGTTTGGGTGTTTAGCTTTTTAATTTCTAGGTCGACCAACTTTCCAGAGTCAATAAAGTCTTGGATTTCATGTTTAAGGTGCGTGCATTGGTCAGTGTCGTGACTGATGACTTGGTGGTATTCACAGTAGAGCTTTAGGTTAGAATTAGGAAGTGGGGTCTTTGGTGGTAAAGGTTGCAGGAGTCTATTCTCAATGAGCTTCTCGAGAACTCTTGAGAGGGGTCTTCCAAGGTTAGAAAACCTTTAGGGTTATCCAATAGTATTGATTTGGACATTACTGTTTGGTCCCTCTTTGCCCCCAGTTCTCCCGCTGAAAAACTTCTTCTCTTGGGCTACATCTGTTTCCTTTTAAACCCCAAACCTGTAGAGTTCTTCAAAATTCCTGATTCCTAGATCTTTCAACTTCCTATCTAACGGCATAGCAGATCCCTCAATAGCAATCATTAATTGATCTGCTTCAGCTGGTCGATATCTCATCTATGCCAACTTACCCCTCCACCTAGTCAGATAATCAGAAAAAGATTCATTGAATTTTTGCTTGGTGTTTTACAGATCTCTCATTGATACCTCCAATTAAGAGTTCAACCCATACTGTTTCACAAATGCTGCACACAACTCTTTCCAGTCAGCTTGCACATGAGGATCCATAGAGTAGTACCAACGGATTGGCGCTCCTTCCAGAGACATCGAAAACTACTTCATAATCTGGGATATGGTTAGCCCAGTTGTTTTCATATAAGTGATATACTGTCTCAGATGTAAATAGGGATCCTCGGGACCCGAGTACTTTCTCATATCGGAGAATTTGAATTTCTTTGGCAGCGGATCTTCGTTGTTAAAATCCAAGTCATTATAGTCCATTAAAGCATCCATTCCTTTTTTTTATTAGGAGTTTCATTTGAGATTTCATCTTCGCCATCTCCTTAGCCCATTATGGTTATTCAGAGTCTGCAGTAGGTTGTAATCCTTGCTTAGGAGGATCAGCGATCATAGTTTTAAGATCCTCATCATTGTCCCTGGATTTCCCAATAGTAGCTTCATCCTCATCCAAGTCAATCGGCTGCTTACCCCTAGCTGTCTGAAACATTTCTCCCATCACTTCCCAGATAATGACCCTGGTGTCAGTAGCTATTTCCTCTTTCAACTATCTCTTTTAATCTTCCAAATTAATGTTATCAGCCATTGTTATGGTTTCAGTCTATGAAGTAGCTCTAACTGGTGTAGCTTTGATTAGTCAACCTTCGTGAGTGCATGTCCAAATAGAGGTTAGCGGATCTATTTCTGAAAAACAAAGGATTAGAAATATGCATGATGTGTATGCATGATATGCAGGGGTTTAACAAAGCTAACAGACAAATAAATAAACAATCACATATAAGGTCTCAAATAAATAGCCTTCCAAACTTATTTCTCCCAAACAAGACAAGTCACTTGTCCTAGACTTTTTTATCTGGGTTTTAATTATCAACAGGGGATAATAAAACTGACGTATATACGTAAACTCTCGAGATGGAACAATCAAGTAGCATATCTCTTCCATAAAATCAAAGTCCAACATAACGGGCCATGGTAGAAAGACAAAAGCCCACTCTAGAATGGTTCATCATTATTAGGCTTGGGCTATATAAATGAGACAACTATACGGCAACAGAACACATGCATTAGAGGGAAAACTTAAGGGTAGTTGCTAAGGCACTACTTGAGCTGAGTCTCGGGGTAAAGTTAAAGGCTCTTACAGTCTTTTATATACTTTCTTTCTGTCTCCCCACTCAAGGGTCCAAAAAACATACTCAATTGTATTTCACTGTGAGTGATAATAGCTATATACTCCACCACCAGGTTTGAGTGAAACACGGGCAACGAAGCAATAACCATTGTTGGGTTTTTAAGAACTGTGTGCACAATATCTGAAAATGGTGTAGTGAATGAAAATGCAGAAGGAATAATTAGATAATTAAAAATAATAAAATATAAAACACTAAAATCAGTTTCTCTATCCCTAGTGACTATGGCACTGTGCGTGCTCAAAGCCCACTAGGAATACAACTTGGGCCTTTTGACGGGATTTGGTTGGAGAATGGAGTTACCACCCAGGTAAAATTCGGAAAAACTTTTACAGCAACTGGATCCCACGGAGGGAGCCCAGCAGCCGTCCTCAAAGATTGGGTCCGAAAACTAGGTATGGTCTTTTAGTGGCCCACCCAACCTTGCGATCGGCAACTATTCCTTTAATTACATATGAATGGCTGTTTTACTCCAAATAATTTCTAAATTTTACAATTTAGTCCAAGTTTATTTATTAAGTCCAATTTCATGCGTTTTAGTCCTTCGATCCATACATCCATACACCATAGATACAAATTACAACAATAACGGTAAATAATAGAAAAATAGTTGAAAGCGCACACAAAGAAATGGAGGGAGGAGGAATGATTATAACCTTTTTTCATGCAAATTAAACAAAAAAATAAATAAATAAATCACGATAATAATTTTCAAAATAAGGGAAATAATTCTGCCATCATAGGAAAATAGTTAGATCTCCAGTAACCCTACAAAAATTAAGAAGTTAATAGACAAAATAATATATATAAAAAATAAAAATTGTTCAACTGGGACACAAAGGCATGCGTCTCTGTGTCACAGAGGTGCACGCCTCTGTGGAGGGGAGGCGCATGCCTCCTCTGGGAAGGCGTCGCCCTCCCTTCAACGGTTAAAAAATTCAAATTTCTTTGCAGATCAATGGAGGCGTGCGCCTCCTCGAACCAGAGGTGTGCACCCCTACGCAAGGGCGCACGCCCTCTGGTTTTCTGCAGGAGTTCATTTTTTTTACGCATTTCAAACCGTACACCCGAATTTCTAAAAGGCAATATAATGAAAACACCAAATAACACAAGCTTATATCATAGACTCAACAACAATGGACATATTGAAACTAAAAGAACAAGATATGAAAATTAGTGAAAATTAAACATTAAAAATTAAAAGAAAAGCAAGTAAATTTTACTGAAGTATTTGCAGAAAGTGATTTGGCCCTCAGTTTAATTTGGAAACGCCCTTCTTGCGCCTGGAGTCCCCAATTCAGGCCCTTCTTTTTTTAGTTTTTGGTCTGGTTTCTTTTTTTTCTTTCTTTTTCATTTTTTTTCCTTTTTTTTTCTCCCCCAAAAAGCCTCTCTCTCTCCAGAAGCCCTTCCCTCTCTCTTTATTCTTCCCATTCTTCTTCAATCACTCCTTCAATCCCTCTAGGTTCCATAGACGCATTTGTCAAATACATTAGACGGTGGTTGTGATTGTCAGACAATGGGCCTGAATCAGGTTCCTTGGTAAGTTGGGCTTACCTGTCATTTTTTATCATTGGACTTTTCTTGACGGGCCGGCTAAACTATGTGTCCACACTAAATTTTCTATATCATTGTTAATTTAAATATATATAATATAATCTTAATTTAAAATGGACATATAAACAAGCAGTAGCAAGTAAAGTCCAAAAATATTATGATTAACATCAATAGAAGTTTGAAAAAAATAAAAGGCTTAAACATCATACTCACATACGTATAGCCTATACTTATGCTAATTATTGATGATATAAAAATAATTATACTGAATATTTTACATATTTATACTATTTAATATATTTATATTAATTATACTAATTAATTATATTAAATAACCTTAAAAATGACATTTGATTTAATTATTGCTAGTATAAAAATAAAAAATAAAAAAAGAAAAGAAGTAGTTAATAGTGGCCTATACGCATAAATTCAATAAAATATTAAGGGTAAATATGTCCTTTTATTTTAATTAACATTTCTTTTGGATGGAGGGGAAAATAGTTTGACGGAATTAAAATAGAAAGAATTTTTAATTATTTTGGAAAATAAAGAGATAGACTAGTAATTATAGTCTAACCTCATGGACTAATAGCAATTGTCCCACCAATTTTTGGCCTATTTAATATTATTTTCAAAAAAAAAAAGAGCGTGTGTTTTATAAATGATTTTTTAAGCAAATAAATTGTATTAAAGCATTATACATTATGTTGTGAGAAAATAAACCCTAATTAGATAAGGTAAATGGCCAAAAAATTGCCAAAAAGTTAGTAGATGATGTAGTTGTTTAATAAACAAAAAGAGAAATGAAGAGATATAGATGCAAAAATCGATGAAAAATTTTTCTTCTCAAGGAAAAAAGTGTATCGCTTAAGTAAAAACTAGGTAGCACGAACACGGGAAACGGAAAATGGGAAAACGGATACGGAGAAACGGCTTTTCTCGAAAATATAGGAAATAGGGACACTGGGATCAATTTATAAATATTAAAAATATAGGGGTCAATGTATAAATATTAAAAATATAGGGGTAAATTTATAAATATAAAAAATTATAAAATTTAATTTATATAAATTATAAATTCAATTCAATTTAAAAGTGTATTTTTCATGGTTGATGATATTTTTTATCATAAAAATAATTATAAAATATGTCCAAAAATATGATAACAACATTTATAAATATAAAAAAAAAACATTCTTTTACAACTCAAAATCAACAAATGTTCATTTTATCCTATATTTATAAATAAAATAATAACAACCTTAATAATATATAATTTCTCAATAATCATAATAAACAATTATCCATCTAAAATATTGTACACATCAATTTATAAAATATTAAACATTCTCATTGACATCTTCATTGAAAAATATTATCTCTAATTCTGGTTCATCCAATGAGAGGTTAGCAAACTCAAGAAATCTCGTATCTAGCATTTTCCATATTTCTAAAAATATTTAGAAACGGCCCCGAAACTTTATCTTATTTGCAGAAATGGCCCTGAAACGTTTTCGACAAGTTTCCAAAATTTGTCGGTGTCCGAAACGTTTCCAAAATGGGACACAACTCTTGATAAAGGTGTCCGTGCATCATAGAATAAAAATATTAATTAACATTTAAAAAATTTGAAATATCATAAAGTGTTGGGTCTTGGATGAACTTAAATATGAATGTAGCAGCAAAAAAAATAAGTGACTGAACCTAAATATGAATTTTTTAATTCCTAATTTGCAAACCATGATGAACTTAAAAAATAAGATAAACATGAACCTAAAAGGAAAAAGTGCAAATCAAAATGCAATGGGAGTTACAATCCAATCTAATAGTAATGGACATAAAGATGAAAATAAGTTTGCTTGGACAAATATTAAGTCAAATATTGAGGATGAAGAAATGAGAGACTTAAAAGTAAAACTAATAGAGCATATCAAAAAGGAGTTGTTGCTTTTGCAGTTGTTACAACACATGGTGGTGAGAATAATATTTTAGAATAAATCATATTTTTTTTTATGCACTTTTTTTTTTTTTTTAAATTTATCTCTTCCACTTTTATTTCTATACCTTGAATCCATACATTTTTTTTTTATTAAAATTAAGTTCTTCTAGCTAACGATGTTAAAGTGAAATATCTGATTTAGTCCATGTAATTTTTAAAATATGTCTAATAAATGAACATATTATATTTTTTATTTAATTAATCTTTAATATTTTTAAGTAATTTTTAATTATTTTTGTATTTTATTATGATAAATAATTTTAGTTGATTATTAATATTTATATATTTAGTTAATAAAATTATAATTTAATTCATTTATACTTGTAACTGAAAATTTTATAATTAATATAAATTTTTAAAATTGTATGTCTCTATAATTACATATTAAAATTTCATATTTTAATAACTAATTTATTTTATAAATTAATTTTTTTAATTAAATCAAGTGATACTTCTATTTAAAATGATATTTTTATTAACCATAATTTGATACTATTATATATTTTATTACTTTTTTAAATGAATTTTTTTATCAATGAGTTTTTTCTATTTTCTATATAAAACAATTTTGCTCCTAATAAAGTAATAAATCATTAAGAAATAAAAATTATACTATAGACATTATTTTTAAAAATCTAATTTAGTTATTTTGTTAAAAATATATAAAATAGAGTGTATTTAAATTTGTTATAGTGAAAAAAACCATCTTTCAATAATTCTTTTATTTAAAATAAAATTATTAATAAAATTTATAAAGCAATACAATATAAAATAGTGTCAAATTATTCTTCATAAAAACTTATTTTAAATATTAAGCAAAATATTACTAAATTTAGTTTTAACTAATTCCAAGTAAAATTAAATAATAAATTATTAAACTTCTAACTAATAAAAAAAGTTTTACCTAGAAGAAGTAATAGATCTTTAAGAAACAAAAATTTATACTATTAGTATATATTTTTTTTTAAAAAGTCCTATTTAGTTATTTTATTTAAAAAATATAAAATAAAGCATACTAAAATTTGTTAGAGTGGAAATAACCATATTTTTTAATAATTTAATATTAAAAATTTAAGTAATAATAAAATTTTAAAAAGCAATAAAATATATAATATTATCAAATTATGGTTAATAAAAATATCATTTTAAATAGAAGTATCACTTGATTTTAATTAAAAAAATTAAATTTATACAATAAATTAGTTATTAAAATATAAAATTTTAATATGTAATTATAGAGACAAATAATTTTAAAAATTTACATCAATTATAAAATTTTAGTTATAAGTAGAAATTAATTAAATTATAAATTTATTAAGTAAATATATAAATATTAGTAATTAACTAAAATTATTTATTGTAATAAAATATAAAAATAATTAAAAATTACTTAAAAATGTTAAGGATTAGTTAAATAAAAAATAAAGTATGCGAATTTATTAGATATATTTAAAAATTATATGGACTAAATCATATATTTTACGTTAACATCATCAGAACCAGTTAACAGAAAGACTTAATTTTAATAAAAATAAAAATGTAGGGATTCAATGTATAAAAATTAAAGTATAAGGAGTAAATTTTTTTAAAAAATAAAAATGTAAGGAAAAATATGATTTATTCCTAATATTTTTGGTAATGATAATTGAAATGAAATGCTAGAGGTGTCAATGAAGAGGTTGGGCCATAGTGACATTGCATACAACTTTGAGGAAGATTCAAGAGATAAAGGTTATTATAACATCTATAGGAGAAAATAATCAAGGACTTTCCATTAATGATCCAAAATATGCAGTGCCTAGTTTTATGTCAGGCATGATGTCTACAGTTGCTCAATAATTAAGAGAGGAAATTACTAAATACTCTATTGCAAAAGGTATTCTTATCAATTCCACAAGTAATGAAAGATTGAAAGTTATTCAAAATATATTTCAATATGGAAGAAAGGTTGTCCTTAGAGGGCAGCAGTAAAAAAAATTCTAAACAAACATATTATCCAAAAATATATATCAATTTGGAGCATAAAAGGAGAAAAATTTTGGTTCCATTCTTTCTTTTTATCCCTAGTTACTTTTATTTTCTATTATATATATTTTTACTTAAGTAATAAATATTCGTAAAATATTCAAAAGTTGGTGTGTTTCTTTCATCACACACATTTTCATCCAAATGGTCAAAATAATTTTTTGGCCCAAGTTTGAAAATTCAAAGCCAATTTTAATTTGAAAAAAAGGTGCAAATCCACCTTTTATGTTTTGTGCTACTCGCATATAAATTATTAATATTTTTTGAGGTGTAAATACACTTATATTATTTTAAAAATTATATATTTAGACCCCTTTTGTAAATGATGTTTATTTTCAGCGTTAATGAGGTCCATTATCTTTGACATATATAAAAAAAAAATTAGATAAAGATGTATTTTCATCCCTAAAATTTCTAGCGATGAGTAAATTTACCCTTAAAGACTACTTTATAAACATTTAAATACATATTTTTTTAAAAAAAAATTAAACTCTTCATTTAATATCAAAGGTTCAACATGGACAAGGGTACAACGGATAGTTTTCCTCTTTCTAATCATTTTAGATTTGAGTTCCTAGCAAAGCCCTTATAAAAATATGGAGAAGAAAGAGATAGAGTTATATATACGCTTCAATAGTTGGTAGTTTGATATATGTCATAGTGTGTACACAACTAGATATTATACACTTAGTTAGAGTGGTGAGTCAATTCCTTTCAAATTCTGGTAAAAAATATTGAGCTACATTGAAATGGATTTTCAGGCATTTTCGTAGTACATCCAAAATATGTTTATATTTTGAAAAAACCAAATATGTGTTAACTGAAAATACAAATGCCGACATGGTGGATGATGTTAAATTGAGAAAATCTATTTTAAGTTATCTTGTTAATTTTACAAGGGGAGTGGTGTCATGTCAATTAAAGTTATAAAAGTTTGATGTTTTGTCTACTACTAGAATACTACAATAACTAAGCTTATAAAGAGTTGTTATAGATTTTAAAAAAAAAAAATCTTCAATGAACTTGGTATTCATCAAGAAGTATATAAGCTTGTTTGCACCCAAAATTATATTTTGAAGAGCCCATGACCCTAATTAATTAATTAGGTTGGCTATCTGTAAAGAAAGAAACTGGCAGAAGGAGATAAGGTTCACGTAAGGAAGTTGAATTTCAAAAGGAACGTGCAGTGGTGGGCTAAAGAGCAGTTATTCAAGAGGGAAGTTATCAACTTCATGGATAAAATGACTCTCCTGCAGGACATAAGAGAATACACAGCCAAATCCAAATCAAACCAGACAACAAATCAACTCTACAATTCCAATTTAGCTTTTCAATTTCTTTTGTAATTTTCAGTATTTTGTTAATTTTCTCTGTAATCAAACACTTTCAATATTGTTCATTTTCTTTTATTTCCAATGGAGCCCTTAGATTTTCTTACAGATCCCCTATGTCTCTTTTATCATTTTCTTTAAATTTCAGTTTTCATTCTAGTTCTTGTTATTCGTCAGTATTAAACCCAACTATTATTCAATTTGCAGTTGGTTTAAAAACCCAGTAGGCTTAGATCCCTTAGCTTACACTGAAAGTCTCTGATAGAGGTGAGATCCCTAGGTTGGTGTACTTCACATACCTGACACGCTCAAAAATTCAATTGCAATGGCCAGAGAGCAACAAAGCTATTTTGTGATAGTTAAAGTGCTATCAACCTTGGTAGGAAATTTCCTTGTATTTGAAATTAAAATACGTTGATGTGAGTTTTCAATAGATAAGGGATGCATTGGAGAAAAAGTTATTACAGCTTGAGAAGATCCATACATATGAAAATGAATTGGATATATTGACGAAGCCTTTACTAAGTAAGAAATTTGAGTTATATCTGTTGGTCATTGGAATGGTGATGCCCTCCATGTAATTGGGAGGGAGAGAATTGTTATGGCTCCTTCCAACATAAAGATCCACATAATTATTTAAAAAAAAGGATAAGTATAATTTAAGTACCAGTCCTATTATTATTATTTTTTGACATTTAAGTACCCTATATTTTACATGATTTTTTTACACTTTGATATTCTTCTAATAAATATTGTTGAAAATTAATGTAAAAATAATATGGATTTTTAATAATAAAATTGATCATATAATAAGTGATATATTATTCAATTAATTACAATAAGCTCACAACAAATCAATTTTAAATCAATTTTTTATTTTATTATGAATAAAAAAATAGCTTTTAAAATAAATTTTATAATATTTTTAAAAGTAACCAACTTATTATATTAATTATATATCATATATAGAATAAATTTATTATTGAAATTTAATATTACATCAATGTTTTCTTATAAAATAATAATTATAATAGTTAGAAGAATATTAAAATGTAAAAAAATAAAAAGTAAAACACAGATATTTAAATGTCAACAAAATCACATGGCTGATTTTACTAATAAACAAAACTACATGAATCAAAATTGTACTTACCCAAAAAAAAAGGGCTAAGTTAAACTTTGTGGTAAAGTAAATTAGCCACCCAGAAAATTTCTCCACTAATTTCTTCTTACCCCTAATGATAGGAACAGTTATTTCCCTCTCCCCTATTTTTGCCCGAGATCCTGCTGTATGTTCAACAATCTCATTACCATGTAGCAAGCTTTCCTTGTTTAACTGTTAACCAATCCCAGCCGGTAGCTTTCTCCGGTTTCTTCTTGTCACGCAACCACCTTTCTCCTATCTGGTTCTGAGACCGCATGGCTTTACTTTAATCTCCTTACTATATTTCGTGACAATAGACTGAATTGGTTGTAGGGGTGTGCAAAAATAACTGAAAAATCGAACCGAATCAGTCAGTTCGGTTTAGTTTTCAAAAATAAAATATTAATTCGATTTTCAGAGTAAAAAATATATTAAACCGAACCGAATCGAATTCTTTGTATATTTAAAATTTTATATATATTTATAGGTCGGTTTGATTGGTTTAATACTAATATTTTAAATTTTATTAATAATTTTAGTTTCTAAATATATAAAAATCTTAATAAAATTATTTACTACCAAAAAAATTCTAACAAAACGTATTTAAATATATTTTAGAGAATCGGTTCATTTGATTTTTAAAAAAAATTAATAAATAAAATAAATATAAAAAATTAACATTAATATATCTTATAAATCTCATTAGAATATTGTAAAATTACATAAATAAAATAATTTTAAAATTAAAAAGTGAAAAGAAAGTTAAAAAAGAAAAAATAACCGAACCGAACTAAAAAAATTTGATTCGGTTCAATTCAATTTTAGGAATTTTTTAAACCAAACCAAAACATGTTCAGTTCAATTTGGTTTTAGACATTTTTAAACCGAACTGACATTTGCTCACCCCTACTAACTACCACACATGACACATTGGCATTGAATCAGTTTTTTTTTTTTTTTTTCAACTCCCATAAAAGTCAGGAATACTAATTCTTAATTATTAACTTTTTATTTGTAAAAATAAATTTTAATAATACGAGAAAGAGAATTTAAATCTAAAATCTCTCATTTCAAAAATTATATGCTTTTATCTCTTAGATTAGATCTAATGTGAGAGTAGACCGATCACTTTATTGTTGGATCCTTAATCCAACATTGGGCTTATATGTAAATAATTATGTATTGTGGACTGTCATATAGGTTAAGCCCATATAAAAGTGATTAATTGAGTTTGGATAAATTTGGGCTTTAATGTATCTAAAGGGTGCGGGCCTTTAATGTGCAGAGACTAATGAGTAATTCTATTTTTAATGATGGGCTAAAATAGAAATATTAAAAGGTAACATGATTGTTATCTATATAGGTGGTTATGGTTCCTAGGTCATACGTACAATGAATTTTATCATGTTTCTTTCTATATCCCATCAATAGACAGAACACAGAGAGAAAACCTAAAGGCATTCTCTAAGAAAACGTACTGACCTAGAAGACTAGCCGCACAAGGATTAAGGATTGAGAATTGCACTATGGATTCAGGTACGCTTCCGCTACAGTGTATTGATTTCTTAATTGATTTGGGATGAGATTGGGTTCTAGGATTTTATTTAATTTGGAAATTTTTCCAATAAGTGGTATCAAAGCTGCTCATGTTGAATCATTGGAAATTTTTGTATGTTTTTATTTATTGAATTTTGAAAATTCAGTATATATGCATGACAGATTCTTATATGATGCATAGGGGTGTAAACAAACAGAGTCGCTCGTGAGCAGCTCGGTGTTCGGCTCGTTCGAGCTCGTTTGTTAAGTTAAATGAACAGAGCCCAAACATAATTTTGAGGCTCGAAAGATAAACGAACAGAGCTCAAACACCTCAAAACTCGGCTCGTTAATATGTTCGTGAGCCAGCTCGCGAACAAGCTCGTGAACGGGCTCGTTAAGGATGTTCGTGAACAGGCTCGCGAACAAGCTCGCGAACGAGATCGTTTATGATGTTCGTGAACAGGCTCGCGAACAAGCTCATTTAGGATGTTCGTGAACAGGCTCGCAAACAAGCTCGTTTAGGATGTTCGTGAACAGGCTCGTTTAGGATGTACGTGAACAAGCTCGTTTAGGATGTTCGTGAACAAGCTCGCGAATAAGCTCGTTTGGTATAAAAATTAGATAATTTTGATGTATATTATTGTGAATGTTAAGTAAATATAATTAAAAATTTGTAATTATTGTAAAAATTACATATTTATAACATAAATTAGTAGAATATCAATGATATTACGTAATGTTAATGTACATTAGTATGAATTACTATAAGATTACTAAATATTAAATATCAATTGACTATTAAAATTAGTAATTACTAAGATCACCAACTATAGG
>CATIWO010597140.1:0-15827 GCA_949673435.1 Macaranga tanarius | reverse complement strand
ATGATTGGTGTCTCTTACATAGATGGATTTTGGTGTCTCTCTAAGAGACACTTTTACTGAAATGCCCCTGACTTTTTTTAAAAAATTATAAATAAATAAATAAATTATAATATATGGGTTTTTAAATCATGATACGACGGGTTCACCCATTTCCATTTTAGGTTTTAAATTTTTATAATTAAAAAAAATGGCATGGGCATTTTGGTAAAAGTGTCTCTTAGAGAGACACCAAAATCCATCTCTCTAAGAGACACCTATCATTATCCTTTTAAAAAATTGAGGTATTTTTGTTTTTAAGTTGTGTTTGTAAGGTATTGAGGTAAAGATCCCTTTATCAAATACTAATTGAGACTGAAATACTAATAGTACTAATTTTGATGCAAGTTTCTATTTATTTTTGACCCATAGCTTTGAAAAGACCAGAATCGTAGAAGGCCTTCCAGAACAGTAGAATCTCGAAAGAGATAGTCTTTGGGCTAAAACAAAAAACCTTACACATGGGCCTCGGTCCTTTCCTTAGAAGGGATCAAACGTCTCTATGCAAAAGAGCTGCTGCTAGCCATTAGACACGACGAAGCTCGAAGCAACAGCAGCAGAAACAGTGGAAGAAGAAGAAGAAAAATTACAAAAGAATGGAAGAAGCAATGGTTACACCAGGAGATGTTTTAGGCAAAGCAACTGAATTCAAAGCTGGGAAAGGTTCATATGTCGCACCATATCGTAACACTGATATCCTCTGCGTCTACTCCTCTATTACCGGTCTCCGCCGCACTCTATCTCCTGCTCCTGACTCTCCTGACCAGGTCATTAGCTGATACCAATCTTTCTTTTTGTTTTGAAGCGTTCTTTTTCATGGGTTGTTTAATGTTTTATTGGGATAATTGGCCCTTTGGCTGATGAGCTAAATGAGGGAAACATAAAGAAAAATTGAATCTTTTTTCACAAAATTCTTGTACAATAGCTATACATGATTTATGGGGTGTTTGGATATAGTGTGTGTTCTTTGTTCTTAACTATGGGTACAGTTTTGTGGGTTGTTTAGAAAGTGAAGTATGGAGAGTAAGCAATTGAGAATTTGGAGTGTTTAGAGTAATGCAAAGGGAAGATAAAAATGTTGATTTTTTTTTATTAATACAATTCCAGCGTCTTGGTTATTTCTTCTTGCTGTTTAAAGGATGTAGGAGTGTAGAAATAAATGCAAAATTTTCAGTCTTTTTCAGAATCTCTATGGTTGTTGTGAACTTGGATGCGACATATTGTTTTAGTAATAATGATGAAAAGGAGGTAACATTTTGTAATAGTATTTTAAAAAAAGTTTTTGATTTTGCCTTTTCTCATGATACTCTACATCCAAATTGAGCCTAATGTTGTGAAAGAGGTAATGAATTGATGATTTTTACGGGGGCACATATTGATTGATGTAAGGAGCAGACTTTAGATGTCAATGGTTTAATGTTTATTGCTGTGTTTTTTGGTATTCTGGGCTGCTGCAAAATCTGAACTGAAATTTTTTTTTGTTTTTTTGAAATTTATTTTACACTTTTACCGGCTTTGGTTTTGCATTGTTATTGATGATTCCTGGCCTTTCAGAGACCAACTGTGGAAGTAACTGGATTCAAGGCTCGTGGTGCTGTTCCAGAGGCTGGCTCTGTTGTCATTGCCCGAGTGGGTTGCTTATCATTCTTTTTATTATTTATCTTTTGTTGTATCTAAAAGGGACATGAAGCAATTGCCTAGCAAGTCTGCTGCATCCTTGGCACTTCCAAGCCGTTGTTGAGCTGGTTGAGTATCTTTTATGTTTGGCTAGCACTAGAGCACATTGTTTTTGGGAACTGCATTTATTGTTTTCTTCCAATTAACTGCATATTTAAATTTTCTTCTTCTCTTTAGCTTGTAAGTAGCTTTTTCAATAACTTCTTTATTTCTATCCAGGAGGTAATGGCTTACCGCATTCTTTTTCTGCCAGTGTTTATCTTGCATGAAGGCTGGTGCTCTCTTATTGTTGACAACATTTCTTAAAAATTAATAGTTGTTTGTTTTTCTTGTATAATTTGGATAGGTTACTAAAGTGATGGCTAAGATGGCTTCAGCTGATATTATGTGTGTTGGTTCCAAGTCTGTGCGAGAGAAGTTCACTGGCATAATTAGGTACATAATTTAGGTTCATATGTCAAGTGAATTTTCTCCATATCCATATTGAGGTTAGGCCTTGTGCAAATAAAATAAACTGTAATTCTACTCTATAGAATATTGCTTACAGAGGTGAACCATTGTATCAACCTATCTTCTATTTTCTCTTAACTGCTTCATTAGAGTTGCTGCAGCATTCATACTTGTGATGACAATTGATTGCAAACTCAAGCACTTTTTCATGACAGGCAACAAGATGTTAGAGCAACCGAGATTGACAAAGTGGATATGCATTTATCATTTCGCCCTGGTGACATTGTCAGAGCTGTAGTTGTATCCTTTTTGCTTGAACTTCTGATACTGTTTTGTTATGAACATCAATGCATCTACATTAACAGTGGTATTTTGAGGGATTAGTTTGCATGCAAATCCATGATAAACATATGTAAACCTTCTCTCCAAGTGTTGTCCAAGTATGTAAATCATCTGGAATCAAATTAGTTTTACCTCAACATTTGAGATTAGTTGTTATTGGATGAAATTTTCCTTGACATAATGCCCTTAATCAGTTGTCCCTTGGAGATGCACGGGCTTATTATCTTTCTACTGCCAAGAATGAGTTAGGTGTTGTATCTGCAGAGAGCACAGCAGGTAAGCTTGCTTCTTCTATTTTGAGTTATTTCGCTGATGCAGCCAACAAAGAGATCAATTTTGCATTTGTTTTTGTTTGACTCTGCAATTTATAGGGTATTTGTGTGCTCTCAAACATTTACTTGAAATATGTAAAGCGGGTGTCAGAATTAGTGGAAGAGTCTCAGTAATTCAATATATGGTCTATATAGTTTTTTACGTAGAAGTAGCACTATTGTGTTCAATTATTGTCAAAGTTGTATTGTTGTTTTAGCATTTATATGGCTTACAAAGGCTCAAGGATACAATTTGCTTTCTATAACACATCAATTAGTTTGTGCACTTGGTGTTTGCTGTAGGTGGAACAATGGTTCCCATAAGCTGGACAGAGATGCAATGCCCACTAACTGGCCAAATTGAACAAAGAAAGGTTGCTAAGGTTGGAAGTTGACGTAAAGGGACATCAAGAGGTAGACTAAATGTGTTTCTTCCTGAAATTTTTTTAGAGGAAGTGCACTTCTTTTTATTAGATGGGGATAAATGACCTTTTAGATCTGAGATTTTTCTTGTAGTCTTTGTATTTTTTTCCTACTACTAGGCATTTATTCTAAGTTACGTGGTAAGAATTTACAGGTTGTGTTATTTCTGTCTTTCATTCGTTTCCTGAGACTGAACTCAGACGGTCATAATTTGACTGGAGTGATTTGTAATCGTGTCCTTTGCTATAAACAGAACAAGTAGCTATCAATACGAGCTAATTCAGCACCGTGGGAGTGAGACTGTAAATCGTGTCGAAATTGGAAAGTCATGTTTTGGAAACAAGCATTGATTTTTAAGCTTTGCGATTTTTACTCCAAATGGATTCTTCTATTCTGTGGAATTGGCAGAGTGTCTCATGATGCAAGAGTTTATCAGTAGTATTACAGAACTGGATTTCAAGACTATACTGACCATATCAATAAATGTCTGAATCATTCAGCATGACCTTTCGAATTAGATAGCTATTAAAACAACTCTCAGTACACATCTAGACTTCCTATTCAGAAAAGAAGAAGGCAGCTATTCGAATTTCTTGATCATTGACAGGTCGGTCAACATTTTCTCAATTGCCTCATCATCATGAGCTCGTCCTTTTGTCTGCATAACAAAGACATTCAATCCATTAAAAAGGCAGCATAACAAGAACCACATCTGGCATTAGGATGCTTCCAATTGATTTCCTGCTGTGGTGATAATGGAAAGAATAAATGGCAAAAAAGAGTCAAAAATGATTTCCTTCACCATTAGGCGTACAGCTTCACTTGTTTGCTAACAACTGAATAGATACAGATGCATTCATATCCATGCTAATAAATCCATGGGTCAGGCTAAACAGAAGACCTGGAAAGAGAAAGGCCAGAATTTCGAGCACATTATACCTTAATAGAAGGCACCATGGCAATAGCTTCCTCCACAGTTTCAGGGCAAAGATTGCCAAGAACACATAGCTGCATAAGAAGGTACCAAAAGTTAATGGTTTCAGCTTTTGGATCAAACTTCCAACTTCAGCTTAATGAGTTACATTTACCTCGAATTCAGCCAACTGGTATCGGCTAAGAATTCTGATAATTGGTTAAGTTTCACAATGTTGATACAAGAATGATGGCATTTTGATTTTTGAAGAGAATATTAAACCCAAATGCATGCATTGCTCGAGTAATTAACTACCCTCCACTTTGACCACAAAATTTCCATGGTCATACGGTTGGCTGCTTCAAGCAAGCACAGGTCTTCAACACCAATCCACACCATTCCCAAAACAATCATTTGATCATCCAGTCAAAACGAATGGAATAATGTATTTTTGAAAGCAGCTAAGAGCTTGTTGAATTTCTGTGACCACTATGCATTTATGATGCTGAAATATTTGGCAGACCAGGGCACACCAAACAAAAGAAAACTAAACAATCAACCCAAGGTTAGATAGACATGGAACAAAGTAAAAAGATCATCTAACAGGATGTTCAAAAAGATATTTCGTCAGATATATCAGATCACTATGATCATTTCAACAAAGTTCATGGATACTCTCGAACTTGTCGGACAGCATCAGGATTCTTATAGCGGCTAAAGCGCTTCACATACTGCAGCGATTTCTCAAATACCCTGCAAAACAACGCCCACAATTTATTAACCTCAAATGGCAAGATCAAAAGTATAATTTGAGGTATCCAAATTAAGGAGTCTAGTCCTTCCGAAGCATCCATCTGCACAACTTGTTCACTTTTCAAATTCCCAAGTTAAAAATAAGCACATATTCAACAACCAATTAACTTTTACAGTCAGAAATACAACCAAGGAAATTGCAACATGATTTTAGAGGTTAATGAAGTCACTGCTCTGTAATTTTTTTGTTAGCCATAGGAAAGTAGATGAATTCCACAATCACCTATTGTTTCTCATTCTAAATCTTAAAAGTCTGCTAAACTCCACCATTCAACTTTAACGGGAAAAACTGGCAAATGAGCCTGCTAATACAGGTAAGCACAAATTTTTCCACCTACTGTAAACAATATGACTACATTTGCTATGAAACCTTGGCATCATGAACTCGAACAATGCAACTCCGCAACTGGCTACTAGGAATCAAAACCAATTGACTAGAATTCAGCCAATGTTCTAATGCACTCCACACGACGCATGAAAGAGTGAAAACTGTCCCACAAAATGAGTGTTCCATTACTTACTGAGAAACTTGGTTCATTGGATCATTAGACATCTGCTGAAGCTGCTCGTACTTATGTTCAAGAATTAATGATACTTCACAATTCATTAAGCACTTGGCCTTCAAAAATTCTGCCCGAAAAAAACCCCAATTAATACACACAAATGAAGCAAAAAAACTACAACTTGAACTACTCTATATAACTACAAACAAAAAAAATAATAAAAACTTTCCACTAAATTATGATGAAACAATGCAATTAAAACAAAAGGGCAATCTTAATTTTTGTTCCTTTCTTCAAAAATACAATTAATTATTTTGGGTTCAGCAATCCCTACCATCTCCAATTTTGAGCTCAGAAGCATTCTCTTCTTCTTCTCCAGACATACTGAATAATCAAAATTAAAAAAAAAAAAAAAGATTAAACACGATTAAAAATTAACATCTAAAACGTTATAAAAATCTGATTCTGTTGAAGTAAAGTAATTAAATACGAAAAATTTGCAGGAACTCTTATTTTAAATTGAAAAAGATTGCAAATTGATGAAAAAAATTGAAGTGTAGTTATTTGATTGTAAATCGCAGATGAAACGTCAACGTATAACAATTGTGGACGCTATAATCCATTGAGATTACCTGCAACAAAAGTAGAAATTAAAATAGCGTAGATTAGGGTTTTGTTTTGAGAAACGCAGAAAGTGAGAGTCTCGCGCTACAACAAAGGACGGGAATTTTTTGTTTTTTGAATGGTACGGTCCCTCTTTTTAAAACAAAAATTATACTGTATTACTTTTTTTTAATTTATTTCTGAAAATAATATGCATTTAGATTTTTTTTTTTACAATAATAATTTTGCAAACATAACTATTTTTTAAGAAAAATGTATAATTTTTTTTAAAAAAAATCATATGTTTCTTTTTCTCAACTAGTAAAAATTAATGTTTTAGCCTCCAAAACTTTAAATTCTAAATTAATATTAAAAATTTATAATTAGTAAAAAAATTTTAATATAAATTTTAAAAATATTACATTTTGAAAACATAAAATAAAAGTGTAGTCTATGTTATTTTATTTTTTTAAGTAAAATTTATTTTATTAATACTTATCATTAAATGATTTTATATTTTCTTATTTTATGGTAAAAAAAATAAAATAAATAAAAATTAAAGGAACGGAATAGAGTTTTCTAAAGTAAAAAGATTTTTTATTTTTTATTATATATTTATGAAAAAAAAAAAGCCTTATCCACAAAATAAATAAAATCAGAAATAACAGACAAAACCGCCAAAAAAAAAAAAAAAAAAACAACTGATTGAGCAGCAATGAATACTCTGCAACTAATCCTTCATCAACCTCTACCAACAACACTTTGCTCACCTAAATTTTTGAAAAAATCAGCCCATATTTCTCCTTCTCAATCAATCTCTTCAAGGCCCTTTACTCCAAAACCTCTATTAATCACTCCATTGCATGCTCTCACTGAGTCTGAGTCCGAGTCACCATCACCATCATCATCATCATCTGACTCATCTTCTTCTCAATCCCTTCAGTCCCTTCTTCTGCAGCTCTCTGTAATGTTCATTTCTAACATACCCCTCTTCTACATTTATTATCTTACTCGTATAAAATTAACTTGGGTCGCTGGGTTTTTTTTTTTTAAAAAAAATTTGTTTATGGTTACAGGATTGCTTGGATCTTCCTCCAGATTATTTTCAACAGTTACCTCGTGATCTTCGGTTAGATGTCAGTGGAATATCTGTAAATGTATTTGAATGTATTTGTTGTATTTGAAAAAAATTATAAAATTGAATGTGTTTATTTGATGATTTGTGTAGTTAAATGATGCGGCTTTCGATCTCTCAAATGGACCAGTTCTTGATGAGGTTAGTGGTTCCTGCTACTACTATTTGTAATGTGGAAACTGGAAATAAAAATTTTGTTTGATTCTGATGAGTGTTTCTGGTGATGATGAAAGGTTTAGAGTTTCATAACTTTGATGTGTATATATATACTCCAGTACTGTCAAAGAAATGCCTTAAAGAAACCTCATTTATTGATTTTTCAGTTTAGGAAATTTCCTTGAGTATCGTATGGGATAAGTTTCATGTTATGCTTGCCATAACTATCATCACAATTTGGAATGCTTAGATATGTTGGCATGCTGGTTTTTATTATTTAGGGCTTATCAGTTGTGCTTGATGTATTCTCTGATTGATCTGCTTTGTCTCTCAGCCATGCATTTTCAACTGTTAGTCTAACCAATTAGATTATGTCTTTCTCGAATTGTATGAAATTTACTATGACTCAAACGAGCCTTTTTTTAAATGCTGGAAGGAATTAATATCTGCAATTTTGCTTTCAGTGTGGCCAAGAGCTGGGAGAACTCTTGTTAAATCTCTCTCGAGCATGGGAAGTAGCTGACACATCTACTTCCCGTGACTTAGCGAGCAAGCTCCCTGCGCTAGAAGGAACTTTGACAAACAAGGCCAAGGCAGGCAAGAATAGAGGCAATTGATACAGGATATATGATCAGGAGTTTGTTCTCAAGCTTATTTCATCTTTTTTGCTTTTAGCTTTCGGCAAGCGTTTGGTATCTGCTGGAAGGAGGTTCCAGGCCATGGGACAGTATGGTCAGGGTGAAATGCAGAAGGTAAATTCTACAACTCCAAGGATCTTGTGGTATAATGTGCTGCTTCTAGTGTGCTGTTGCTGAAATCAGCATCAGCAATTTAAGACTTAAGAGTTGATAGAAAAAGTTTGTCACCTCTTGTGTGCAGCAAAATTAGTTGCTACGTTCTTTCTCTATATTGAATTTTTCAGGTTGCACAAGCAATGATTACTACTGGAAAACTTCTATCTGCAAGTCCAGTAACAACAACAGATGAAGAGCCAAAGAAAGATACTAGAGTCTTCAAGGTAGATAACAAGCCTTAATATGTTGAGTCAGTGTTTAAAGGAGATGCACTTAATATGAAACACTTAACAATTTGAACACTGTTTGCAGTTTGGAGAACTTCAGGTTGCAATAACACCCGAGAAAGCCAACATAGGAGCTGGTATTGCAGTTGTTTTTGGGTAAATATTCCATTTTAACCTTGAATACTCTCTTTAATCTTTATTTTGTAACAAAAATAAGATATTTAAACTTTAAATGCAGAATTCTTTCATGGGGACTAGGTCAAGGCATTCTAAGCATACCAGAGAGCTCATTGGAGTATGCAAATGACAATGCACTACAGCTAGCTAAGGTTCTTGGAAAATTTTGTCTTTGGTTTTTATTGGAAACTATTACCATTTAACCTATTACTGAATTACTTTGCTAAAATTTTCATGGATGCAGTCTCTAAGAGGAGCTCTACTTGTGCTTGTTTTCTTATCATCAATTTTATCTGCCTTTACATCAGTAGGACTTTTCTTGCTTGCAAGAGAACTAAAGTCAAAGGAAAAGTGAGCTTCTGTAGTGCAAACTCTGCATCAGTTTTGCTTATTAATGCTCTTGTAGTCATGTAATTTCAGTTCATCAGTTCCTTTAACACTGGTGACCTGAGGGATCTGGTTTGATGCCATCAGACGATCTGTACCATAGATAGTAATCTGAGATTTAAAAAAAAAAAAAGAAAAATCTTATGTATATTTTGCTTTCTTTTTGTTATAGAGGGGAGAACCAAGTAAGTTTTCATCTGATGTTATGAATGTTGACTATTCATTCATCTAATAGGCAAAGGTGCATATATTCATGTATATACTGAACAGTTCTCTGAGTATGTGATTTGCAGCTACATTTTATTATGTTCTTGATCAAAACCTCAAATCCAATGTGACTGAGGCACTGATGATTGAGATTTAGGAATTTTAACAGAAATTTGTTTTATCCATTGTCTGAAATTGATTGTCACGTTTGAGCTCTTTTACAGTTTCAAACCTGACAAAAATGAAACAACTACATATTTTGCTTGTTTTTTCAGTTTATATTGACAAATAGCAGAACATGTGATTCTATATGTAGAAGGATTGAAAATGACAGAAACAAATATGAAAGTTCTTGACTATCATTTTTTCATATTGTAAATATATCCCAGATGTATTACTTCCAGGAATTTTCTACGCTAAGAGATGTGGCGATTAGCCGACTAATGCTTAGAATAATATATTTGTAATTCATAGACAGGAACATGATTGACAACCCTTCTGCAGAAGAAAATATGTGAAAATCACAAGTTATATTATGATGATATCTTTTGAAGAGGGCATCATCCCACAGGAACAAAAAAACATAAAGTGTCAGGACATAGATTACTTCATGTTTCACTAATCTGCTTAATCAGAAAGGGTCAGACAATATTAAAGTTAGTTAACCTACTATTTATTTTCTAGCCTGCTTTTGCCTGCCTACGTCTGATTATTGTTTGCAGTGCAGCGACAGAGAGAAATAAGAAGCTGTTATGACATCAAAAGCCTTGGACTATATGCATATTTTTAGTGATTAAGATTCTTCAGCTTGTGAAGAGGCAACCTGTGGCAGACAGGTAAGGCACCTTATTTTAATAGGTCAGGTTTTAAAATGAATCTTTTTTATTTTATAGCAAGATTTTCAGAACATAATACTCTTTGGCAACTTGGTTACGCAGAGATTCTTCAGGCTATCTTTATTTGTTAATCTCATAAAGTTCAGATTCTTCTGCTTATATTTTTCTGTATGAAGAAAATATAATATACAAATTGTGCTGTCACAGTCTGATGAGGCATGTAAGGGTTCTGTTTCTTTATTGTCATAATATTTTTCATCTATCAAATAATACAAAATGGAAGGTCCATTACAGAAAGTTTTATTTTTTTGATGAGTGGCTCCAACTTCAATGAGAGGCCATGTTCTTTGCTTGTTTTTGACTCTTGGCATCAAAGTATAGATAGTTGCCATAGATCATTGCATACTTTGTTGCTGCTATTAGTTACATGATGTGCCTAACCCTGCAGCTTTTGTTGTTTTGCACAGAAACTTTCTTTGGACATTCAATTCAGATACAAATACGACCGTATAGGCTAGAAAAATTTTTATTTGCTCAGACTATATTTACACTCGACGGTTAAATTTATAACACATATATGTGTATTATATAAGGCACTTAAAATATATGTCACTCATGCTAAAACTAGATTATGGTTTAGGTGAATTAAAGTTTAAAAATCAACATAGTATCATTGCAAATCTTAACAGGCTCTGGGGTGGATTTGCCACTAATATATATTAGATATTAATTTACCAAGCCGGGTGTGCATCTATTGATGTAATTTAGCAAATAATGTAACTAAAGAGATGATTTGCTAGCATGTTATGAAATCTATTTTCTATAATTTTCTTGTCAAAATGACCTGTATTTTTCTTTTCTTTTTTTAAGTTTGCGAAGGAATATTCTTGCATTTAGAATGTGTACATAAGTACAAGCTTGCTGCAAAATATTATGATGAATGTTTATAATTAATTATAATTTCAATTCATTCCCCGTGTATAGATCTATAATGCAATCATGAATTAAATATAAGAAAGGAATAAACCATATTTTTTCCCTTACACTTTCATTTTTTTTTTTTGAGATTTATCCTTTTCACTTTTATTTCTATACATTGAATCCTTACGTTTTTATTTTTGTTCAAATTAAGTCATTTTGTTATAGTAAAATATCTTATTTAGTCCCTATAATTTTTAAATATGTCCAATAAATTTACATATTTTATTTTTTATTTAATTAATTCTTAATATTTTTAAGCAATTTTTAATTATTTTTGTATTTTATTACGATAAATAATTTTAGTTAATTATTAATATTTATATATTTAGTTAATAAACTTATAATTTAATTAATTTACACTTGTAACTAAAAATTTTATAATTGATATAAATTTTTAAAATTTTTTGTCTTTATAATTACATATTAAAATTTCATATTTTAATAATTAATTTATTTTATAAATTAAAATTTTTGTTTAATAAAATCAAGTGATGCTTCTATTTAAAATAATTTTTTTATTAACCATAATTTGACACTATTATATATTTTATTACTTTTTAAAATCAGTTTTTTGATCAATGAGTTTTTTCTATTTTCTAAACAAAAAATTTTGCACCTAAAAAAGTAATAAATCTTTAAGAAATAAGAATTATATTATAGATATAATTTTTAAAAAATTTAATCTAGTTATTTTGTTAAAAATATATAAAAAATAGTGTATTTAAATTTGTTAGAGTAAAAAAAAACTCCATCTTTCAATAATTTTTTATTTAAAATGAAATTATTAATAAAATTTATAAAGCAATACAATATAAAATAGTTTCAAATTATTCTTAATAAAAAATTATTTTAAATATCAACAAAATATTACAAAATTTAGTTATAACTAATTTTAAGTAAAATTAAATGATAAATTATTAAACTTCTAACTAATAAAAAAATTTTACCTAGAAGAAGTAATAGATCTTTAAGAAATAAAAATTATACTATTAGTGTAAGTTTTTTTATAAAAAAGTCTAATTTAGTTATTTTATTTAAAAAGATATAAAATAGAGCATACTTAAAATTGTTAGAGTGGAAATAACCACACTTTTTTTTTAATAATTTAGTATTAAAAATTTAAGTAATAATAAAAATTAAAAAAGTAATAAAATATATAATAGTATTAAATTATGGTTAATAAAATTTAAAAAAGATTTACTACTTTAATAGGTACAAAATTTTTTGAATAGAAAATAGAAAAAACTCGTTGATCAAAAAACTCATTAAAAAAATAATAAAATATATAATAGTGTCAATTTATGTTAATAAAAATATCATTTTAAATAGAAGTATCAATTGATTTAATTAAACAAAAATTTTAATTTATAAAATAAATTAGTTATCAAAATATGAAATTTTAATATGTAATTACAGAGATAAAAAATTTATATTAATTATAAAATATTCATTACAAGTATAAATTAGTTAAATTATAATTTTATAAACTAAATATATAAATATTAATGCTTAACTAAAATTATTTATCGTAATAAAATATAAAAATAATTAAAAATTACTTAAAAATATTAAGGATTAATTAAATAAAAAATAAAGTATGTGCATTTATTGGATATATTTAAAAATTACAGAGACTAAATTAGATATTTTACTTAACGTAAGGACTTAATTATAACAAAATAAAAATATAAGAATTCAATGTATAGAAATAGAAGTGTAAGGGGATAATTTTTTTTTTAAAAAAAATGTAATAGAAAAAATATGATTTATTCCAATAAGAAACCAAAAACTGCCTGCTGCAGTAACTTGATTGACTCCTAGCCAGCTGGCCTCACAAATCTATATATATATTAAATTTTGAGCCTTAAAATTATTAAGTCCAATCTTGTCACGTATTCCTCCTCTTTATTTAGTATTAAGCTCTAAAAGCTTATATATTGAATTCTAAAAATTCATAATATTTTCTTAAAAAATATATAAAAATTATTTAGTTAATTACTTATTTAAATTAAACTCATTTTAACCTAAAACTCTATTTAGTATCAACTATCATAAAACTACTAATATTAGGCACTTTTATCGTCCTTCAAATTCAAATCTATTCATTTCTACAACTTTTTTTCCTCTCTTCATCATCTTTTCTTTTCTTCTACTAACTTTGGTTAGTGACTCAATTAGCAGTTTATGATTATTTATCCGGTACAATTATTTATTTATTTAATATTTAAATATATTATTCTATAAATATCCACGCAACACGCGGGTTTACGACTAGTTATACATAATTTATAATCTTTCTTTTTGTCAGTATATTTTTTTTTGTGCTAAAAAAAAGATGCTAATATTTTTTTTTAGTATTGAAGAAGGAAAATATTTTTATATTTGATGGGACTTAAATTCTGACTTTTATTTTTAAATAGTTTCACTTTTATCATCAACAAAATACCAGTAAAAAAAATGATTAATAGTTGAAGATCTCAAACTGGCAAAACTTGATACTTTATCATATAAGTTATCAACTTTATATTACCATTTGCCTAATGCCTTTCAAATAAAGCAAGTGAGTATTATTGGTTTAGACTTTAGATTCTTCTAGCTAATAGTTAGGTGCGTGTGGTAGCTTATTTTGTTAAATAAATCAAGTTTGAATATTCATTTTGATTCCTTGAACCCAGAAAGAACATATAATAGTGATTCTTTGAATATTTTAGTGCTTGTTGAATTATGAAAACCATAGTTGAGACATTATATTATATATATTAATGGCCTTTAAGCTAAAATGAAGGGGTTATTGACTTACCAACCTTCACGCATGAAAACCTTTTACTATTTTCATTTAATTATGTTCTTATTTTAATGCACCCTGAAATGAACAATTATAATTATTAGCATCTTAATTAAGATGTTACCGGTTGGAAATGTTGAAAAATTTTTTTGTCACCTTTATGGTCCGGATTAAACCTTGATTTAATTACCTATTACACTAAGGGGTTAGACATTAATCACCTCAATTACCAATTGAATATTTAGTCTGAACGAGTCATGATATGTTCATGGATAGGCCGCTTTTATATGTATTGCAAGTTCCTAGTTTAGCACGTTAGTAGGTAGTTTTAGGTATGGCATCTTAATTATGTCATTAGCTCTAAAATAATCTTAAAAACTAGGCTAATTAATTACTTAATTGGTATTTAGCTATGGCATTTGCTCAGCACATAAGACTTTTTTGGAGATGTGGACCAAATTTTTAAATTACTATAGACGTTTCTATCATTAGCGTCAACCATGATATACAAATTAACATTCTTAATTCCATAATTAGCTAGATCCGTGTTGTAAGTGGTTAATAATTAATTGAAATTTTAATATATGTCCCAATTGTGTAGAGAAAAATTTACCCAATTTTTTTTCTTTAACTAAATCTCTTAGTTAAATTTAGAGAGCACCATGTTTGAGTAATAATAAATTGGATATTTAATGATTTTTTTTTTTTTTGTCAAGACATATATAGTGAGTATGTTAGTAGCTAGTGTCAATATTTTTACGCAATATTTTGTTGTATTATTTTTTAGTAAAAATACTATTAAAATTTATATGATTCATTTTAAATGAAATTCATAAAATTTGTTCCAGATTTAGAGCTGATTTATGTAAATTCATAAGTACTTTTTATCTTTTTAATAAAAATTGTGTGTGGATGATAATAGCCCTATAAAATTTCTTTCAATTTTTCTTTTTATTTCCAAACATGTTCTTGTACGTTGTCAATGAACATATCTACAGTATAACCCATAGATCACCAACTTGAAACAAAATGGGGTCATCTTGTCCCTAGCTATTTGCTATATAATTTTTTTTTTCCCATTTCATTGCAAAAGCACTGATCGCATGATATGCACTTCTTATATATACCGCCAAATATGGACCACTTTTTAAGTTAAAACTGTTGCACATTCATTTTCACTTGTAAATTTATTTTTTTGAACCTATTTTCACTTGTAAATTATATACACAAATGTGCAGCCAATATTTTTTGGATCGTCGTTTGACGTCACAATTAGCGACATTAATGGATACTAGAGATAAAAAAAAATTTTTTGTCAAACTACATTTTCATCCTTTTCAGTTTTATAATATAGAAAAATTATATAATAATCTAAAGACACCTATTTTAATGGACAGTTAGTTAAATTAACAAAATTTAAAATCTAAAAGAGTAACATATGAATCCGTCGTGTCATGATTTAAAAACTTAAATTATATAATTTATTATTTTTATAATTATTATAAAACTATAGGGACAAAAGGATAATTTGCCGTTAGCAACTGCTAGCGACACAGAATATTATTTATATTTTTTACAATAAATTCATTTACACCACATACATACATGTCTAGTGACAAAATTTTCTGCCTATATTATTTATATTCACATAATATATATTTTTATTAATCAGTTAAAATAAAAAAATTTCGGAATTCTGAAAACAGCTCTTTACCAATGAACAAAAACTCATTAATAATAACAAGATTTTTTATATAGCATTGTAATGAAAAGACACTTATTAATAGAAAATTAATAATAATAAAAGTCTTCTGGTTTTTTTTTTTGTCACCATGGCTCTCACTGCCCCTCTATCTGCTCTATGTATATATAATCCACAAACCAAACTCATCTTTACCACAAATATATATAACCTATAACCTCTCCTTATTCCTTAAATCTCTGTGTCACCATGGCTTCATTTAGCTGCTCAGCCACAGAACTAGCTCCTCTTCTCTCAGCCACAGGCGCAAACTCCACCGCAGCAGCCACTTACCTATGTTCCCAGTTCACCACCATAGCCAACCAGCTC
>CATIWO010597107.1:0-53514 GCA_949673435.1 Macaranga tanarius | reverse complement strand
ATTTTATATGTATTTATTTGATGTTATTAATTCTTCCTTATTGTTCTTTAATTATTAATATGTATATTGGCTAAGTCTTTGTGTGTAGAATTACAATGATGAATTAATTTAAGAACTACATCTTTATCTTTTATTAATTTCAGTTGATTTAATTTCAATTATGTTTTGCATTGTGTTATATATATTTGATCACTATATATAACTTGTTAATCAATTATTTACAATGAGAATTGGGATAATTTGATGGATGTATAATTGAAATTACTTAAATATTAGAATAAAATTTGGAGACAATAAATTCACTTAATATAGAACTTGTTGGTTTTTATTTATCTCTGCAAATTCATAAGAATGATTGTGGACTCTAAGTAAAATTACCCTTGATTGACAATGAGAATTACTTTTAAGGATCATTGATTAATTTCTCCAATCAATACATATTATTTATATGATTATTTACTTTTAAAAGTTGTTAATTATTTCTGATTTGTAATTCTTATATACATTGCTTTAGTTTTTGTTAATATAAACAATTTAATTAGATACCTAGTTATTTAATGATTTTAATTTAAGTAGAATTAATTAATATCATTTTAGCATCATTTGCCTATCCATCCTATTATCTACCCGATTAATACAAAATTTACTCAGAATTCCCCAGTGTTAGACACCCTACTTACTTTATACTAAGTCTTAGAGGCTAGGGTATTAATTTGACCCGCATCAATTCAATGCATAAGCCACCATATTTGCTTTAGCATATCTTTATTATGGTGTAATGGTCTGACCTATGTCTATCCTTTACAATAGAGTACTAAAGTGTGGTAGCTTCATCATCATTAATCTCCTTTGAACTCTCATATGATGTAGCTTTTAGTGTGGATTATATCCCAAATTAAAACTCCACCTTCAAGTCTATATTTTGTTGTTGTATAGACTCATTATAAATATCTCAAGGAGATGAATTATGTAACATAAAAGTTTTATCAAAGATTACATTATGACTCATAATAACCTTACTCAACTCGGTACACTAAAGCTTATAACCCTTAATACCAAACATATATCCAAGAAAGATACACTTTCTAAATCTAAGTTCTAATTTACAATTTTCAATGTGAGCATAGGCAGGACAACCAAATATTCTTAAATCGGCATAATTTATAGGAGTACCAGACCATACCCCTTCTAAAATTTTCTTATCAATCATTGTCGAGGGAGAACGATTAATAAGAAAATAGGATGTAATAGTAGCTTCAGCCCAAAATGACTTCGATAACTTGGAATTTGAAAGCAAGCACTAGACTTTCTCCAATAATATCCTATTCATGCGTTCAACTACACCATTTTACTGCGGAGTACCCAAAACTATTAAATGTCTAACAATTCCCTTGGCCTTATAAAATAAGTTAAACTCATCCGAACAAAGTGCGGAGATGCTTTACCTACTTCCTAGTCTATTTCTCAATCATGGTCTTCCACTGCTTGAAAGTAATAAATACCTCACTTTTATGCTTCAAAAAGAATATTCAAACTTTTCTTAAGAAATCATCAATAACTGTAAATATATAGCTTGCACTACTCTTAGTACGAAATTTAGATGGCCTTCAAAAGTCTGAATGAATATAGTTATGTGTCCCTTTAGTGTTATGAATGCCATTGCTGAAACTAACCCTTTTTTATTTCCCAAACATACAGTATTCACAAAACCCCAATTTTCTAATCTTACTATCTATCAGTCCTCTTTTGTTCAACTTCGCTAAGTCATACTCACTCATATGGCTTAAGCATAAATGCTAAAGTGTAGTATTATACAACTCAGAGGAAGTAACGACTACATCATCTGTAAGGATCGAACCCTCTAAGATGTATAACTTGGCATACCTCAAATGCCCTTTCATCACAATGAGAGAACCCTTGACAACATTAAACACTCCACCTCCACCTGAGTAGCTGTAACATTTATCAAAGGTAGAAATCAAAATAAGATTTTGGCATAAGTCAGGAATATATCGAATACCCTCAAGTGTTTAATTTTAACCGAACCAATGCCAACAATCTTATAAGACGCATTATTCCCCATCACAATAATACCCATATTTCTTAGCTCATAGGTTGAAAACCATTTTTGATTATAAGTCATATGGAATGTGCAAGCTATATCTAAAATCTAATTATGTATTGAATTGACCCTACTCTCAGTGATAATGCGAAGATCGCCTTCATAGCTAAAATATTCTACATAACAACACTGGACTTACTAAAATTATTTAGCTTTTTACCCATCTGATCACCTTTCTCGGTTTTATTCTTCAACTTCAAATACTCAGCCTTAATATGACCAATCTTTTTATAATAATAGCACTTCACTGTCTTATTCCTAGACTTCGACCTACTTATATTTTCATCCTATAACCTCTCTTAGATGTCCGTCCTATAATAACAAGAATCTTTGCCTGAGTCTCCGGGTTTACCACAAGTTATTTAACTTGCTCCTTGGAATAAAACACAATAAAAATCTCTTATAGATAGATTTTTTCATGGATATATAAAAAAGTCTCAACAAAGTTTCTATAAAAAGGATGTAACGAACATAGCAAAATCAAAGCTAAATTCTCATTTGTAATATTGAGCTCCATATTTTCCAAGTCAAAGATAATTTCCTTAGACATAGTTAAATGGTCCTTAAGGGATGTACCTTCGGTTATATGATGAGAGTACAAATACTACTTCAAATGCATTTACTGGAGAGTGTTTTCTTTATGCATATCTGCTCCAACTTTATCCATAACGAAGCAGTGGTCTTTTGCTTCAAAACATCTTACAAAATAATGTTCGACAAATGCACATATATATAGAGTTAAGGCTTTAGAATCTCTGCACTTCTTTTCATCATCCGTCCATAACTTGGGCATGTGATAAAACCCCAAAATGGAATCATCTAACTCCATTTTTACAAGGACCACGCACATCTAAATCTTGTGCCAAAGAGAAAATCTTATGTTACGATCCAAGAGCAGAATATCATACTTCACCAAAGCCATCATTCAAGATCAGACAATGCCAAGATCATGGGCCTAGAAAAAATAATCTTAGCTCGAATACCACTTTGTCACGCTATGAAAGCATGATTAGAGTACACAAACAAGAATAAACAAACAAACAATAACAATAATAAAAGAAGTAGAGAAGTATATATAAGGATTTACATGGAAAATCCTAAGACGAAGAAAAACCATGGGCAGAAGAGGAAAGATTTCACTATAATATTAAAAGATCGTACAAGGGACTGTTTGGGTAGCTAACAATGAAGATTACACACGAACACGATTCGTATAACACGTAAAGTTAGCGAATTAGAATTGGGGTTAAACGGGTTCGTATCATAAACGGGTCAACCCGTTTATGACACGGTTTAAATCAGGTCGTGTCGTGGGTTGACACGTGAACCTGTTACAACCCGTTTAATTATACATGTCGTGTTGGGTCGTGTCAACCCGATACGACCCATTTTATTTATGTTTATTTTTTATGCTTATTTTAGAAGAATATATGCATTTTACCAGGTTTTATGGAAATTGTGGTAATTATTGATACAGCTGTATTATGTATGTTGTTGAATTATACATATTATTGTAGATTTTTTATGAAAAATAATATTTTTATATGTGATAAATGTTATATAAGTTAACTGGGTTGTGTCGAATTTTATAGCTCACACAACCCATTTAAATAAACGGATTACTCGTGCCGTATTCGTGTAACCCGTTTAATTTTCGTGTCGTGTTAGGGTTGAAATATTTGACACAATTAATAAATGGGTCGTGTTCATATTGACCTTAATCACGTCACCAGAGCGGGTCAACCCGACACAAATACGACCACCGACCCAATGTGTTAAAATAAATTTATAATAGCTCAATGTGTTTTCCTTTTTTTTCTTTGAAATTTTCTGGTTCTTCTCTAATTCCCAAGGTCGATTCTCATCCAGCAACCCAAAACCCTTTTTGTATTATTAATGTCTTCCTCTTCTACTAAAAAGCGTCGGAACCTTAACTTAGCTGCTGCTTCTTCTTCTTCTTCTTCTTCTTTGCTACATACTTCATTAATGGAACTATCCAATAACTTGTTTCCTTCAAAGGAAGAGTTATTGAGACTCGTAGCGGTACTAGCAATAGCATCCTCAGTGGCCTTCACTTGTAATTTCATAGCCACTTACATCAATTCCGCCACAAAGCCATTTTGTGATAGCAATGCTGACTCTTTATCAGGTATACTTTTTTTTAAAAAAATTTTTAGTTATTATATTTGCTTCCATGCCCTTTGTTCTTCTGTTTCCATTTCTGGGTATCTTTTTTGTGTGTTGTGGGAAATTGTTATTAGCACTCTAAAATTTATGTCTTTGCCTCTTTGCTTTATATGGTCTGTGCTTGGAAGTGGATACCCATATTGCAAATTTCTGTTGTTTTTAAGGATATTCTGTATCTTTTTTATGCAACCATCTGTTCTGTATATTAACTGAATAGTATTATATTGCAACTTTGTGATTCCATAGGTTTAGCAATACTTCTTTGTTTGGTTGTTTCTTGTTGCCTGTGCCAACATTCCCTCTTTAACAACATACTGTTTGCAGATTTTTGTGAGCCTTGTCCAAAAAATGGAGAATGCACTCAAGGCATGTTGGAATGTGCTGAAGGCTATAGAAAGCATAGAAACATTTGCGGAGAAGATGGAGATATTAATGAAAGAGCTAAGAAACTTGTCTGTTCTAAGAATCTTATTCATTATGGTACACTAATTTTCTGGGCATGGAAGATAAATGTATATGATGCATCAATCTTTTTTTTTGTTATATCTTTATAAAATTTTTTCTTTTAACATGCATGGTGCTGCAGTCCGAGTGGATGGAAAATCGTCTTTGTGAAGCTTATGCGCAATTTTTGTGCTATGGAACTGGGAAAATTTGGGTCTGTCTCTATTGCAACTCTTCGCACTTTGATACCTGTTTCTTTGAGATAACAATTTGCTTATGCTGATTAAGCCAATTGATATGCAGCTGAGATATGTAATTCTGATTGAAGTATTCGTTTACAGGTCCAAGAGGATGATATTTGGAATGATTTGGAAGAACACCAACTGAAGGAAAAATATCAGCTGGACAATGCTACTTATGAATATACTAAAAAGAAAGCAATGGAGATCATTGATAGGTTACTGGAGATAAGGACAAATCCTTATAGGTATGCTATTACACCACCAGCTATGCCTGAAGTTTGGTGAGAGCTTTGAATTGTGATTGGATTGCCCTAAAACTTCTGATTCCATAGATGCATTTCACAGGAAGAAAGAGTTAAAATGTCCCGATCTGGTTGTAGAACATCACAAACCATTTACATGTCGCCTTTGTGAAGGGATCTCCAGCCATGCTCTTGTAATAGCAGCTCTTTGTGTACTGGTAATTTTTTTTTTTTTTTTAAATCATGCTATTGTTGCTTTCGTATGGGCATCAAATATTAAAGCTTGTTCACAGCATTGGGAAACTGCAGGTTGTGGGAGCTGTATTGTTACTCAAAATGATCCAACGCAGATGGTATCTATCAGTTAGATGCGAAGAGCTTTACCACCAGGTATTTTGGAGGCTAGATCTTCTTCTATTGTATAGAACTATGTTGTGTAATTCTTGATTTCTACCTTTGATATTTTTCAAAAATTGGAATTGGTGGAGCCTATAAGGCAGAACCTAGATGCTCTCTCTTCAAGACCTGATTTTCTTATTTAGTAATTTGGTAACTATCATTTTGCAAGGTTAAATATACCTGTAGTATCCAAACTTTCACTTTGTTGTAGTTTGGATATTAAACTTTGATTTGGTTTTATAGTAACCAAATTTCTATTTAGATATTACGTATTAGTTCATCTAGTTGGATTTGAATGACATGACGACTGGAAAAAGAATATTCCAGGAACAACTCCATGTTATCCTCCACCTCACTTAAAACTAATATGGGGTTAAATGCACCTGTGCTCGTTGAACTTTGATGCTGTTTCAATTTGGGTATTCAATGTCAATTTGAAAATTTTTAGTATCAAAAGTTCTATCCAAATATTACAAATTACTGTCTTGCATGAGATATGATTACATGACAATCAAAGTATTTTTTGAAAATTCACTATGTCATCTTCACCTCATGACTTGATTTACCTAATTAACATGTTTAATCAGATTTATGGATCTCACAATATAAATAAACCCTAAAATTTAATAGGTGAAAAAGTATGAATTGAAGAAAAACCCACTGTGATGTCTAAACAGAAATTTGGCATTTGAAAAAAATAAATTGAAGTTTAGTACCCAAACTACAATAAAGCGAAAGTTTGGTGGTGCACCAGGTACATTTAACCCATCACTTTTCTTGCTTCTTTTACTTATTTTTTTTTAAATCTTAAAAGAAACAAGAAAGTTTAAGTAGAATTGGGAAAATGTAAAAACCTAGTAACACTATGGTGCATTTGGATCGGGGTTAAAAGAGGGTAAATGTTGCTCTTGTAATGCCTTAACCTCTTGTAACCTTGTTTAACAAACTTTAGAACATTAAGGTTAACAGTTGATCCCATTCAAATGTATTTTTGTTAACTTAGGTGGGAGTAGGGTAAATGCCTATAAAAAATTTTTCTGTTGAAAAAATATAAATTTTTCATTTTCAATCATTTTTTTGTTTGTTTATAATTTAATTTGTTTCTAATTTTTTCCTACATTAATAACTTACAAATCAAATCTATAAAAAATTTATAAATCAATATAATTTTTTTTAAGGTGGTTTTATTATTTCTATCTTTTATTTGTAACTTTTATCTTTTTATTGTCACTTGTGTGTAATTTTTTTTTTCAATTTTTTTTTTCAATTTTTTTCATGCCAATTCGTATTGTATTGATTAAATATTATTTTCACCATTTTGAATTTAATATATGTAAAATCTTGTCAAATAATTAGTTTATGTCTTCATGACTAATTATAAGCTAATTGTTTTAGGCAATTTTATTTTTTTATTTTATTCTTTATTAATTGTATTGTATAAAATTTATATTAATTTTTTTATATATAGGAATTTATAAATATATATTATGTAATCTTCATGAGATTTTTTTTCTAATAATTTTTTTTAATTATTTAACATTTTTAAAATTAATTTTATTTTTTATGAAAAATTTATTTATAATTTATTTTTCTATTTATATTCTAATTATTTCATATATGTTAACAGTTTTTTGAGAAAATCAGTTACATAGCTTATCCATTACTCTTTATTTACCAACCAATGTTAACAATTTAACAATTAAACCTTTAATTGTTACTCCTTTAACAGTTACATCTATAACTGTTATACTTCATTTTTTTAACCCCGATCTAAACACACCATAAGTAGAATGGATTGGAAAATGAAATTTTATTATCTGAATGCATGGTGTTTTGAGTAATGATATAGTCACAGGACAACAGTAAACTGTCTGTATCTTGTCGTGTCCAATAAATTAATCAAAGCTGGTAAGTATAATGCCAATTTGTTGCTTCCTTGCCCTTCTTGTGGGTGACCTTGGAGTTAAGTCTTTCATCTTTAGAGTTGGATGTTCACTGGAGGTAGAGTTTGCTGGTTTTTGCAACTCCTGAAGTCAATAAACTAACTATTTTTAAAGTTGTCTATGCACATAAAATCTATAAGTAATTGATCACTAATGTGAATCTGCAAAATGGGATTTGCGACTACATCCCCTTGTTACTGTGGTACATTATCTAATGCATGGCTATTCATGAGATGTTGCCATGTCTCAGATCTGTGAAGGACTTGAAGAGAATGCCTTGCTGTCGAAGAATTCAGCTGGTGAATGTGAACCTTGGGTGGTTGCCTCTCAGTTGCGGGATCATCTGCTTTTTCCTAGAGAAAGGAAGGATCGTGTTTTGTGGAAAAGGGTATTGCTGAATGTCTTGGAATCTAATTATGGCCTTAATTATTAATCTGCTTGTTTTCCCAATGAATTGATATTACACTTTAGATGGTGTTTTTGTACTTGATTGGAGAGAGAAAAAGAATCCTCATTATTCTTGTGTTCTTGAGGTTGTCTTTTTCTTTGTATTTGATAAAATTTAGCATAAAGATGACTTGGCCTACAGGGTTTTGTACACGTTTGGCTCTTTTTTAGAAATTGCACTTTGAAGTGCTTCTTTTAATCTGAGCAGTGTTATTTAGACACTTTTGCACGAACTAGTTTTATACCTCCACATATATCATTTTGCCTAAATGATGTTCGCTAAGGCTTCAAGGCTTTAATATATTTTTTTGGTTCTTCAAGCAGATGAATATCCTCTGTGATGGCACCTTAAGTCAGGGTACTCTTAAGGCTATGTTAATTTCTCTGTACTTATCAAAGATGATCTGTTTTCCCATTTACTTTTCTTTTTAATGTTTTTGGAAAAGATCAAAGCTTCTGTAGTAATTTTTCCTATTCCTTGCCAGTACTGCCGTACTAAGGCCTTTTCCTTAGTTTTTTGCTTTTGAGTCCTCTGGTTGTTCTTTATGTTGAATCTCATAGAATTCTTCATTTTTTTTGAAGCTGAATGATTCAATATTTCTATCTGTTTTCCCACACAACTGATGTTTATTAATTTATATAATACTTCAGGTGGAGCAGTTGGTGCAGGAAGATTCTCGAGTAGATCAATATCCTAAACTGGTTAGGGGTGAATCAAAAGTTGTGTGGGAATGGCAAGGTAGGAGAGCTGATTTTTCATTTTAGTTATTAATTCAAACGGTGTTCATTTCCTATATTAGTCTCTGTTTTAATTCGTGTGTAATTCCAGGGCTGTGTTTTAAATAAGTTTCAATGTGGCCATCTATGAACTGTGGTTGGACCTCTAGGTAAAACATCAAGATGAAACTTTTTGGCACCATCTAATGCACCCAATATCTAGTGGTCCAACCACAGTTTATAGATGGATGCAAATTCATGTTTGATTGTGCCTTTAAGAAGCTTGCAGATCCCCTTAACTTAATGCTTCAACTCTTACATGTTTTGATACGAATAATTGCAATAGAGTTTAACAGACTATAGAGGCGGCATTATAAACCCGATGTAGTGACAATCACATAACTTTAGATGTGCTTTGGGAATGGTCCAAAATTCTGCATCTGAAATTATTAACTTTGATGTTTTTTTAATGCGGAAGGAAAATTTTCTTTGGAATTGCCAACTTAGCATCAATTATCCCCTTTGACCTTAAGGAGAAAAATGTGCAAGTTGAAGCTAGTGTTTCTCTTAGCTTTTTGAGAAGACATTGGTGCCACTCTATTACTTTAAGTGATTTATGATGGGCTCATTAAAAATTTAGTTACTATTGAAAATCATGTTGCTGTTCTGCTTTGAGTTGAAATGTGTTATTGTCAATTTCACAGTTGAAGGTTCTTGGAGCTTAGCAAGGACGAGAAGAAAAGGAGAGGAAAGCAAGTTGAAGTACAATGAAGGCGTCAATGCAAAATTTGATAAACAAAACTATGCGTTGAAGTCTGGTGCGCTCTTTGCTGAATGATGTTTGTTGATGGTTAAACTTATTTGCTGTTTGAACATGTCTTGTTTAACACTTGCGCCATAAGTTGCATCCTCTGGGATTTGTTTGCTTGTGGTGATAGGTGATAGTTATCTGCTGGCTACAAATGTTCGTAGAGAGCAAGATTTTGATGCTCTAGGTGGCTGACTGTAAAGTTTGTAAATGTGCACATCAGGTGTCTTTTGGATGGAAAATGGCATGACCAAACGGTGTATAGAACTTCTTTGGCAAAACCCATTATGAGGCACCTGTACTTTGCTTGTTTTCGGCTTTAGTCACCTCAAGTTCCATTTTGTATATTTAGGCGGCTCCTTAACGTCAGCAATAGCATCTTTAAACCCCTCAAATTAAAGAAATAATTAAATAATCCTATTCAACTCAACAATGAAGTAAATTAACGAACAATTAAATAACAAAAGTTGATATATTAGTTTTAAAAGAAAATAATCTGGTTGTTAGAAATTTTTGGTCTTCCTTATTATTTAATAAAAAAAAAAAAAACAAAATAAGAAGAAAAAGGAGAATAAAGAAGAAATAACTTTTGTATATATATATATATATATATATATATATTAAATGCTGAGGCTTAAAATTATTAAATTCAAAATTTGATAAGAGTCTCTTTCAATAATTAAGCTAAATGTTTATGTGTTAAATTACTAAAAATTATAACTTTTTTCTTAAAAATATTTTAAAATTCTTTAGTTACTTGTAGGGGTGTTCATGGGTTCCGAACTGACCGAACCGCAAACTGAACCGACTTGGTTCGTTTGCTTTTTTAGAATTTTTGAATTTTAGAATCGAACTGAAATTTAGTTTGGTTCGGTTTTGTATACAAAAACTTTGGTTAACCTAATTAACCGAACTAACCGAATTTTTACTTTTTATTTTTATATTTCTAAATATTTTTTTAAAAATATATACTAATTTTATAAAAATACAAAAATAATTCATATTTTTAAAATTTTCGGTTTGGTTTGGTCGGTTCGGTTTTTCACATAATTTTCGAATTTTTAGAACTGAATCGAACTGAAATTTGATTCGGTTAGATTCAATTTTGAATTATTTTGGTTCGATCAAAATAATTGACCGAACTGACCGAATGAACACCCCAAGATACTTGCGTATTTAAAATAGACTTTCCCTAACATAAAAACTCCTTTTTAATAAGCTAGCAACGGATTAATTTACTGAGAGATTATATTAGGTCTGGAAACAAAATATTTATTTATTTACTTTTTTTTTTTGATATAAGAGGACCAAGGAAACCCCTTTCCTGGTAAAGCAAAAAGAGGACATTTGGAAGCCTCATGGTGGGTGTGCTTTTAGAGTTAAACTATGCGTGGTAGCCTTTATATTTTGATTGTTATATTTATTATTAAACTTTTTCCTTTCATATCTTACCATTTGACAGGCCTAATTTTATTTTCTATTCTCTTCTTCTATTCGTACAGTAAGGTTTTTTTCATAGGCCTCAACATATATATATATATATATATACACACACACACTATCATAGCTTGTGATGGCCCTCTGATCCGGTTGGTTAAATTCTAAAGTTGTGGTCTGATAAACGAAATTTTACAATTCTCTTTATTTTGGGGTAGTCTCAACTCATTTGTAGAAGCATCTTATATCTCTATAGTGTATTATCATTAGAATATTTTGAAATTCACATGCTAATGCAAACATTTGTTTGCGCATGTTTGTGTTTTTCCTGGCGTAACAAGAAGTTCATGTTTCATTGTATCACATTGTGTTTTGATTTTTCTTTTCAGGGAGGTTACTGATGAATGTGTAACTTCTCTGGAAACCTGCAAGCACAAGAAAACCTATAGTGAGCCTGGGATTTTTTATCCATAAATTCTCCGATGCCTAAGTTAGAGAAAAATTGTTCAATTGAGAGACATACCTATTCCAATTTGAATTCATACATGATAATCATTTTCTCTTATCAAGTTAGTCTTTCTTTAAAGACAAAATATTAATTAATATTTGAACTACCAATATTGAAATAAACTTATCATGGGCTTGGTCCATAAAAACCATTTTCTTTTATATGGACTATCAAGAGTCTCCCATGAATATCGAATATTTGTGTTCGAATGAGGTTGGATTTCTCTAGATATTAAGATATCTAAAATTATGCAAAAGCTCATTATTGTTTATGGCAAATAAATATTTATGTCCTTGGCCTAATGAACCATGGCATTTGCCTATTTACTGACTATATTCTAAGGGCAATGAGTAATTTTACTTCTGATTATGCCCCAGTATTATGAACGTATTTCAACGTGCAATTAATCCTACCCATTCATCGACATCTCGGATATCCAAACTTGCAATGCCGAGTGTTAAATTAAACAACTAAGTCGAGCATTACAAACTCGGTACTTATTTTACTATAGTCGAGTATTCAAAATTTATCTATTTATCCAAGCATCATGACAGTAAGCTCGTTACTCATTTACTCATATACCAATTATCACTTGAATTTCGTGGGGAGATTCAAAAAATTATGCACATGTATTATTATTTTTTTTGAATCTCGTATATCGAAGAAACCCCTTCAACTTCTCTTAACGGCATTAATGACTCATTTCTTTATTCCTCTTGTACCCCTTGTCTGGTGAGACCATGTTTCTAAATTAGCAAGGGCATTTTTGGGGCCTAGACATCATTTTTTCATTATAAAAACCTGTTGGAAGACTTCTTCCATTATTCTCAATTTTGCTCACTTCTTCACATCTCCCTTTTGTTTTGATAAAGGCTTGGCGTGCTCACTTCCCTAAAGCTTCAAGGTGTCTTTTTATGCTTTCCTCCTTTTAAGTTTCTTTAATTGTCTCTTCTTCTTTGTTTTTATCATTATTTTTTTTTCATGATGCCTCCTAGATTTAATTCAGATCCTTCTCGATTTGCCTCGAGGGTAGATAAAGGAATAATTTGCTTTTGTAGAAAGAAATTTAGAATCCCTCAAGAGTACAAACTGTACAAGGTTCAAAGGAATTTTAGGGCACATTAAAATCCTAATAAAGAAAATAATGGTAGTTAAATAGTTTTTTATGTTGATCAATTGAAGGGTGGTCTTCGATTTCCACTAGATCTTTTTATGAAAGAGTTCTTTAATGCTTATGGGATAGCTCCAGGTAAATTACACACAAACGGGTATCGGCTCTTTACAACCTTTTGTGAACTCGTACGTTCGCAACGTCGTGAACCGACCATTGCGATGCATTATTGCATGTTTAATTTAATGAAAAAGAAAGGAGAATTGACTTTTGTCCTTTTGATTGTAGCTAAATTTAGCTTATTTAGGAAATTATCTGATATCAGCCGAGCCTAGAGACACCGATTCTTTGTTATTAGATATGAATCATATTTTTGAATATCCCAAGAACTTAGGTTAATGAAGCCCGAGTAGTAAGACGTTCATCTGAGTTTCTAGGGGATGAGCTTGCATTCCTAGCTGAACTTCATGCTTAATGCTCGATCGTCGATCCTTCAGCTGACTACTATATCTGGCGATTCATCTTAAGGCATGAGTATCCTACTGATGCTGGTGTTTATGACATAATAATCGGTGATTCCATAGAATCAAAAGGTATTTTCTAAATCTTTATTTTGGCATTTCATTTTGTAGGTGGCTGAGATTGTTAATGATTTTATGGTCGGGGATTTACGATTTTGTATATGAGACTTTGAGAATAGATGATTCCAATGTTTCTCCACTGAGTATAGAAGATTATGGTGTCCCATTATCTCTCGAACCCAATCATATGCTTTCAGATAAGCAAAAGGCCAAACGCCCTAAAGGCTCTGATGAGAATTACGAGAATCCATCTGGCGGTGTACAAGAATTATGAGAATCCATTTGGCGGTGGGCAGATCCTTATCAAAAGACCAAGAATGGAAGGGTGTCCAAATCCTACCACATGGATAGAGAAGAAAGTTGAAAACGTAAGTATTTCAAACCTAAACATTAGGGATTATTTATTCGATTGCCTACGGCTGCAAAAGGACATGACCAAGTGGTTATGTGTGGATGAAAATGATCTCAAGAGTCAAGTTTTTTTAGTTTACTGGAGGTAACAAATATCACTTGATTATCGGAAAATGAGACTCTCTATTTGAATAGGTTGTTGACTATCTCTATAAATATGATCTTATAGGCATCTTAAGGCATCCTTCATATGGATGATGTTCGGTACACTCATAAGAGTAAATACAGCTTGAAGGAATAAAAGTTGAATGAGATGAAGATTGAGCAAAAGAATGAGCTTGGAAAAGTGAAGGACATCCTTGATGTAGTTCGAACTGAATGTGACCAAGCAATCTCAAACTATGAAAGAGAGAAGAGAATTAGTAAGGATCTTCAGAACTCCGTTACTTAGATGAGCAAAAGGATTGAAGATCAAGACAATGAGATCAGTCGACTATCTAAAGCTCAACTAAGTGAGAAAAGGGTGTTCCAGGGTCTGACTGCCAGCTTTGTCCAAGCTTTAAAGTCAGAATGTTAAATATTGCTGAGCTTACAACACCCGGACATCAATTTTACTCTAATTAACATAATATCAATAAGATATTTAGGTGATTTGATTAAAAAGGAGTGCTCTATGAATATTTCAATTAAGGAGAGTCGATCCTCTAATCATACTGATGGTGCAAGCTTAGCAACGAAAATATTGTCCATTCATTCAGCCGATCTCATGAATGTTCGTAATGAAATTGGCAATCCGTCTTTTGGTGCCCTAGAGACTCAAGCTTACGAACTAGCAGCTCAGGAGGAGACTTGATAAGTTAGAATATTTACTCTTTGTATCAGTGTATGGTAATTTAAACTGAGTATTTTTGAGCCATCACTCATTCCTAACGAGTGTATAAACCTTTTGCTAGTTTTTTTTCTAGAGAAGTCATATTTTGATAATCAATTTCCATTTACTAATTGAGTGTTTGGCAATTGTAAATATGATCATTTGTCAACATGTTGAGTATCCAATTTCCTTTTAATACAACTATCCAAACGTTCGAATATCAAGTAAAAGACAATCAACTTTCAACTATCACCCGAGTATTTGAGTGTCTAAACGTATGACTATCCATTTGAGTATAAAGTATAGACTCGATGGAGTGTCAACTATTTCTCGAGTATCCGAGTGTCTAACTATACAACTGTCCTTTGTTCCATGTCATTTCACTCATCTAAGTATGAAGTGGGTCAAATATAATACCATAGTCTCTAAGACTAAGTATAGAGTAAGTAGGGTGTCAAACACTTGGGAATTTGGAGTTATTTTATATTAACCGGATAGATACTTAGATGGATAGGCAAAATATTTTAATAGAAGATTGTTGAATTACTCTAACTATTCTAATTAATTACTAATTATACTAACTAAATAAATCATTCTAAATATTAAGTTTAAAAAGGATTCATTAGAACTACAATTCGGAAATTATCAAGAATTACAAGAAATAAACAATTGATTACATGAAATGATTATAAAATATAGTATAAGGCATAAATGCAATTCTCATTGTCATTTAAACTTAAAGTCCTTAAAAGCAACTCTCATTGTCAACTAAAGGTAATTTCATTTAGAGTCTACAAGCATTCTCATGTCATTGTAGAGATAAACAAAATCTATAAAATTACCATGCAAGGTTTATAATTTTTCCTTTAAATAGAAATCATTGTCTCTAAGTAATTTCATAACCTTTAGTGAATTCAATTGTATTTCCACCAAAATGCACCAATTCTCATTGCATATAATTTTGATTAACAAGGCATATATGGTGGCCAATCATATACAACACATTCAAATTCACAATTAAAATCAAATCATTCATATAACATAAAATAAAAAGATGTAATTCATTGATTCATTCTTCCTTACAATTCTAACAAAGAATGGCTTAGCCAAGGTACATATTAAATATAAAATAACAATAAAAAGGTATTTTAAACATCAACTACTAAAGGAGAGAAAGATAGAACTTAAATGAGATAGCCTTCTTGATGTATCCTTGACTTGCTTGAATGATCTTCTCTTGATAGTTTGAATTGCAATAATAATGCTAATTAAACAAAACTAATACTTTAGAAAAATAAACTAAGTGTTTTCTGATATGTAATTATGTCTAAAATGCAGCCAATACATGTATTTATAGGCCTCCTAAACACCCAAACTCGTACACTTTTGGAGAGGGGTCAAAATTGAAAGGGTGTTAAGAAAAGGTGCCTAAACTACTTAGCACACTGTGCCGAGTTAGGTATAAGTCGGCACGGTTGTCCTTTGTCATGACTCGGCACAGTGGCATGAGTCGGCACAGGGCTTAAAGGCTAGCTCAAGTCGGCGCAGGCAACAAGGATGACTCGGCATGGAGGAGTGACTCGGTATGGCTGCTCGCTGTCACGAGTCATCACAGCTCCTGAAATGCCTCCCTTGACTTTTTGATCACCAAACTTCATTCTATTGCACTCCAAATCAACTTCAAGCTTGAGATTAGTCCAGAAGAACCTATAAAACATATAAACAACATAAAAGAACACCAAAAACACAAAACTAACAATAATAACATATAATTAAACATAATGCAAATGTAAATTAATTAAAAAGTCAACAAAATGATTCTAAATTACTATGCTATTTTGCATACTATTAAATTTCCCCACATTTAGACCTTGCTTGCCCTCAAGCAAGAAATAAAGAGCTAAGTAGGAAAAACAACAAAAATTTCATCCTCTTCAAAAGAAATGTAGCATCTTAACAAGTCATTCTAATAATGAAAAAATTTTTATAGAAAAAGATAGTTAACAATTAACTTTCAATGCTCAACAATGATAGAGGAAGCAAGTCTCATAGCATAGGCAACAAATTTAACACATTATCTCAATCTATTAATAATAAAATCAAGAATACAAAGTTAAAGTGTTAACCAAGCTATCTAGCCAAAATATTCATTCTTCAAACTTAAGATTTCTAAAAACACAAGTAGCATTTGGGACAAAAATCAAGCACACGTATAAACTAATATTTCTCATGACATTTTTAGATACATTTTTTTTTGTTTTTTTTATTTTATTTAGTGGGTGCATTTTATGCTCCATCCCACAATATTGTTTCTTTATACTTACAATGTCACATACTCTTTCCGAATGAATGCAATTAAAGAGCAAACTCACTTGCACACAACTTACTAAAGATACATCAAATAGCAAGCATAGATTTTCTTATTTTTTTGTATTCTTTTTCTTCTTTTTTTTTTGTTTTTTTTCATTTTCTTTCATTTTTTTCTTGTGTCCTCATCAATTATTGAAATTCTAATCTTTCATATTATGGCTATAGTTTCCCTAAAACTACCTAAGTCCTAAGAAACTTAAGCTTAAATCCTTAGCATCTTAACCGTAAGCATAGTTAGAAAGTAGAATAAAAATTCTTTTATTTTTGAAAATAATAAAAAGAGATAATAAGAAAAACTTAAAGACTATACTACATAAAACTTAAAATTCTACCAATTGAGCATCATAAAATTAATTATTAACATAGCATAAAAGTAAAACTTCACATAAAATCAAAATGAACAAGAAAAGAGGCATACTTATTGATGTAGAGAAGATAAAGTAATGCAAAATTAGCACGACAAACATGCATAAATAGACTAAACATAAATGCATAAACAACCTAAACATAAACTTTAAGAAAATATAGAACATGAATAAGAACTACTAAACATGAATAAAATAAAACATAAACACTAAACATGCATAGTAACTACTACTAAAATGAAACCCTTTCATAACATCCCTTCCTCCATACTTAAAAGACACATTGTCCCCAATGTGAAACGGAAATGAAAAAGTAGGGAAAAGGAGAAGCTCCCTCAATCTTCCGAAGGAGATGGTGGTGGAGACTCAATGGTATGACCGCAACGTGCAAAGTATTATTTTATTTTGTACTCCATTTAGCGTTGACGGTGAGGTAGTTGACAGTTAAAAGCCTCCATTCCACTCAATTATTTTGCATGGCTCTTTGGTTTGCCAACACTTGCTCCCAAATAGGCAACTCATGACTAGAAGAGCCATTTGCACCTTCTTACATAGGATAAGAAGGAATAGATGCATTATCTTGAGGACTTCTTCTTGGATCTCCTCATCTCCCACATTATGCTCTTCCTCATGAACATCATCTCCAACATGTGCTACTTGAGCATGCTCCTCATCATCTTGATCACCTACAAAATGTGGATGGGGAAAACCCTTCCAACAAGACCTCGGGATAAAATGAAAAGAAGCATCGACAACTTCACCTCGCACAAAGGCTTGTTTAGTGAAGTAAGAACATGAACCAACATGGTCAAGTGCATCAAAATCAACATTAAGAGATTTGGCAATGATTGTAATAACATGACCATGTGTCAAAGGAACGTCTTTACGATTAGCACAAGTTAAGAGTTAATTAATATCCAATAAGTCCAACAAACTTGTTTTTTATTGTGAATGCACCACGTCAAAAATATTTCTTGAGCCGATACTCTATTAAATTCGGACTTATGAAACACAACACAACAAAGAACTTTATGCAACAATCAAAACTTCAAATCCTTAATAAACATAGCTTTGCCTTTCTTTGGGTGAAAAGGAGGTGGCAAATCAGTCAAGAAGGTCCAAAATTCATCAACATTAAAAGACTTGGGCATATTGCACATTCTATCTCTTTTAAAACCAAACACACATTGCATGAAGGAATAGGTAAGTTAGTGGGGTTTGCCTAACAACCTAAACTCAAGGATATGTGAATCATTAGGATTAACATCTAAGGATGTATAAAATTCCATAATCAAGTCAAAAAATGTGTGTTCATGCATTGATACAAATTTCTTAAGACCACAAGTATTCAATAGTTGAGTAAATGAATCATGCATATAAATATCTTGAAGTAAAGAGGTAAGAATATACTTGCAACCAATAATTTCTCTAAATTTAAAATTAGTACACCGACCACCTTCAATATGAGAGAGGATAGGAAACATAGCTTGATATGTGAGTTACAAATTCTCTTCTTGAGGCTCCTCCTCATCTTGATCATCCCTCCTTGGCCTTGAGGATGAAGATCCTTTGGTTCTTCCTATGTCAAATATTGAAAATAGAGTTGAAAAAGAAAAGAAATATAAAAGGGGAAGAAGTTCAATCAGTTAAGGAGGAAGAAAAAAGTAAGTGAGTGTTGGAGACGAAGAAGAACAACTTAGAATAAAGAAATAGATGAAAAGTGCAAAGAGTAGTGTAAAGAAGATGAAAGAAAAATAAAAAGTATTGAGAATTTATGAATTGAAAACGTAAAAGAGGTTTAAATAGAAGAAAAGTAGATGAAAAAGAGAAGAATAGAGAATATAATAGTAGTAGTCAATGTAGTTATTAATAGGGAAAGACAAAAGATTATGAGAAAGTTGAAAAGTTATGTCCTTATGGGGAAAGGACATGACTTTTCAAAATTGGATTTGAAATAGGAGTAGTTATTATATGCAAAAAGAAAAAAAATAGAGAAAATATAGTAGAATAAAATAGGAATTAAATGAATGAAACAATAAAAAATTACAAAGAAAATAAAATAAGAAAATTGCAAACAAAAAATAAAAAAAATGTGTTGTAAAGAGAAGGGTACGAGTCGACAAAGAGCCAAGGCAGACAATAAATTTTTTTTTTTGATGTATATATATATATATATATATATATATATATTAATGAGTGTGAAAAATACTTTTTTTAAGCACTCTATTTTATTGCATCTTAGGCTTAGTAGTTGCATTATTAGTTAATTTTTAGTTAATTCAGTTAGTTTTATCTTAATTGTTAGGATTTAGTTATTTTTAGATAATTTATTTTGAATTTTGTTTTGTAGGATGCATTGGGATGAAGATTGGATCAATCCTTGAAGTTGGGATAGGCTAAAGGCTTAAGATAAAGAGTTATCTACGTTGGGGATGTGCATGGCCGTGCTTGATTGTTGCATGGCCGTGCCTGAAACTTATTTTTGCCATGTTACAGAGTGGCACGGTGATGCCAAAATCGAGCATGGCCGTGCAAGACACAAGGCTCAGCAATATATTATTTCTTGCATAGCCATACCATTTTCTTGCGCACCCATGCCTGACTTATGTGGCAGCCCATGAGATGATAGTTTTCAGTTGAAGTTTAGATAGAAAGAAACTTATCTCTTAGGTTTTGATTAGATAGAGTTTGAGAGGGATTAGATTACCTTTCTCACTAGGTCTTTAGGTCTATAAATAGGACAATTTCATTTTTCATTTAAAGGTTGTTCCTATTTTTAAGTTGTTATTAGTTTTAGGTTGTTTTTATTCTGGAACCTATTCTTGTTCTTATTTTTATTTAATTTAGAATACATTGCCATTAGTTTCATTCATAGTAGAGGTGATACTTAGCTTGAAGTTAGAAGAGCAAAGATTCCTGACATCATTTGAAAGGGGTTTTTCTTGTATCACTCTTTTATTTAATTGTTATTATGTTGAGATTAGTTTTCATTTCTTATTTATTTTCTTTTCTCTTTAACATGAGTAGCTAGATCTTTTCAAGGGTTCTTATTCTGAATTGACAATGTGCTTATTGTGATTATGTTAGGTTGCTAGATTTAATTCATTAGTTGTTATTGTGCTTAATGTCATTTTAGGACTGATCAACCTAAAATTGAATTGACACTATAGCTTTAATCGAGAGATATGTTCTATAGAAAATGACAATGACCTATTGATTGCTTAGCTAGTTGAGAGACAATTAAGTGGATTAATATTGATTAAAAGTTGTGTTTAAAATTGGAATTAAAAGGCATTAGGTTGGTAAGAGCCGGTAAACTTAATGTTAATTAATCTCTAATTAATTATAGGTTTATCTGAGAGGAAAATCTATAGTTTCTAAGATCCCTTCAAAATGAATAAGAACTAGTGTAAACCTAGTTGTGTAATCAACCCTTTGAAATGGTCTAATTGAGAATAAGAACCCTAGCTTTTAAATCTGTATTGAATTTGTGTTTTTACTTTTCTTAATTTAGTTTTATTCCTTTGAAATTCTAAACTCTATTTCATTGTCTAAACAATCAAACGTTGTGAGTATTGCAATATTCAACCTACAATCTGTGTGGGATGATATCTTTATTTACTACTTGATACGATTCTGTGCACTTGCGGATTACACACATCAAGTTTTTGGCGCCGTTGCCGGGGATTAGCAAAGGATTGATATTATAAGAAAATTGTGTTGCTTGATTTAGACGTTATTTTTAATTTTGTTCTTTATTGTAGTATCACAGGAATTTATGTTGTTTGATGCACACACGAAGTGCAAGCAAACAAGGACTTGAGTTGATACCACTTGATTTAGAGTTAGAGAAGACAACTCGTGAAAAGAAGAAACAAACAGTCATATCAAAATACTCACCAAGCAAAATGGACGCAAGGGACTTAGAGAATGACCCACCGAGACAATAAATTCTTCAAAATCCACCGAATGGTCAGAGAACCTTGTGAGATTTTGTGAGTCCTAATGTGCAAGGTGATCAGACACCAATTATGAGGCCGGCAGTAGTAGCAAACAACTTTGAAATCAAACCGGCAATGATCCAGATGATCTAAAACTCACAATTCAATGGGCTACCACATGAGGATCCATTTGGACATATGTGTAGATTCTTGGAGTACTGTTCTACCTTCAAGATGAATGGAGTACAGCCTGATGCAATCCTGTTGATTCTCTTTCTATTTTTCCTAATGGATAGAGCAAAGATATGGTTTACAAGTTTGCCACCCAACTCTATCAAAACTTGGCAAAAGCTTTACACTACCTTTTTCAACAAATACTTACCACCTGCAAAAGTATTGAGGATCAGAAATGAGATTAATTCTTTCTTTCAAAGAGATGATGAAACATTCTATGAATGCTGGAAAAGATTCAAAGACCTTTAAAAGTAGTGTCCACCTTAACTGATTCCTATATAGGACTTAGTGCAATCATTCTACAAAGGAGTCAATCATACGGTTAGAGTCAACATTGATGCAGCAGCTAGAGGTACTATCATGTCAAAGACACCAGAAGATGCCTTGGATCTCTTTGAAGAAATGGCTAATACATAAAGTTTATGGTCTAATGAGAGGACCATTACAAAGAAGGCTGGAGCCATAGAAGTGGATAGTTTAACCATGTTGAATGGAAAGCTTGATGCTCTGACAAAAAGGATGGACAAAGTGAATGTGAATGCAGTGTCTACATTGTCTTCCTCATATGAACTATGTCAAGGAGGTCATCCTACCATAGAATGTCAAATGATGCAAGGAATGTCTACTACAGAGGGAGTCAACTACGTAGGCAACTTTAAAGGACCTCAAAACCAAGTCTATGGGAACACATACAATCCAAGTTAGAGGAACTATCCAAATCTCTCTTGGGGCAATCAAGGAAACAACCAGTGGAGACCACAAGCACCACCAGGATTTGGAGGACATAATGTGCAGCAACCTCAACCTCAGTTTAACTAAGACAAAGGTTCATCCTCTGAAAGTTCAATGTAGAGCAAGATGGAGAAATTCATGGTTGTGATATCATCAAAGATGAGCCAGCAAGGTGAAGCTCAAAAGAGGATGGAGCAAATGATCCGAAATCACTCTTTTTCTATTCACAATCTAGAAGTGCAAATGGGGCAGCTAGCAAATTCCTTAGCAATAAGGAATCAAGGTGCATTACCGAGAAATACAGAGAAGAATCCAAAAGAGCAAGTAAAGGCTATCACCTTGAGAAGCGATACAGAGATCCAAACCCCTAAGGCAATAATGGAGTATGAAGAAAAGAAGAATGAAGGAGAGATAGAACATAATGATAAAGGGGCTGAAACTCCAGAAGAACCAGAAGTGAAGGAAGAGAACAAAGATAAAGCTAAGCTGAAAGTACCACTAATTCAACCTTATGAACCTCCAGTACCATATCCGCAAAGGTTAAAGAAAAAGGAGCATGACCAACAGTTTACAAAGTTTTTGGAAAGATTCAAGACACTCCACATCAACATGCCTTTAGTGGAATGTCTAGCTCAGATGCCAAAATATGCAAAGTCCTTGAAGGAGCTGATTTCCAATAAAAAGAAGTTACAGGAGTTCGAGACAGTCACACTTACAAAGGAGTACAGTGCCATCATCTCAAACAAACTTCCTCTAAAAAGGAAACAACCAGGGAGTCTTACTATTCCATGTTCTGTGGGGAATTTATCATTTCAAAAATCTTTGTGTGATTCAGATGCTTCTATTAATCTTATACCTTTGTCTATTTATATGAAATTGAGACTTAGAGAAGCAAGACCAATAAACATTCGTCTACAACTGGCAGATAGGACATTAAAAGAACTAGAAGGAATAGTGAAAGATGTGCTAGTAAGGGCTGGAAAGTTCATTTTTCCAATGGACTTTGTCGTCCTAAACTTTGAGGAAGATGAAGACGTTCCCTCGATCCTTGGTATGCCTTTCCTCTACACGGCTAAGGCAATCATTGATGTTTATGATGGGACACTAACTCTAAAAGTATGTGAGGAAAGTTGTAAGTTCAACATCTATCAAGGTATAAAACACTCTTCTGAAAGTGATTTATGCTTTAGAGTTGATGTTGTGGATGAATGTATGATTGAAGTTCAATGAAGGAGGTTGGAAAATTGTGATGAATTGGAGTATACTGAGAAGTGTATACAGGTACAAAACACCCAAGAGGAAGATCTCCTTAAACACCAAACTTCTTTTTCCCAAATTCAATTACCAAACACTGAACCTACACTACCCTCAACCATAAAACCACCGAATGTAGATTTGAAACCTTTACCTCAACATTTGAGGTACACTTTTCTTGAAGAGAACCAAACCTTACCTATGATCATGTCCTCTAAACTCACCCAAGACCAAGAGGAATTGCTTGTGAGTATACTCAAGAGGAGAATAAGAGCAATTGGTTAGCAAATTTCAGATATAAGAGGGATAAGTCCATCTTATTGCATGCATAAAATTCTAATAGAAGATTGATACAAGCCAACCATTGAAAGGAAAAGGAGGCTCAATCCAAACATGCAAAAAGTGGTGAAGAAAGAGGTGGTTAAGCTATTAGATGCTGGAATTATTTACCCAATCTCAGACAGTTCATGGGTAAGTCCTATCTAGTGTGTACCAAAAAAAGGAGGAATGACTGTGGTGAAAAATGAAGAAGGTAAGCAGATTTCTACAAGAATAGTGACTGGATGGAGAGTGTCCATTGACTACAGGAAGCTGAATTCGGCTACTAGAAAGGATCACTTTCCACTACCATTCATTGATCAGATGTTGGAGAGGATAGTAGGACATGCCTTCTACTATTTCTTAGATAGTTATTCGGGCTACAATCAGATAGCTATTGCTCTAGAAGATCAAGAGAAAATGACATTCACACGTCCCTATGGCACATTTGCTTATAGAAGAATGCCATTTGGATTGTCTAATGCTCCAGCGACCTTCCAAAGGTGCATGATGGCCATATTCTCAGACTTAGTAGAAGAAATTATGGATGTGTTCATGGATAACTTCTCAGTCTATGAAAGCTCATTTGAAGGATGCTTGGAAAACTTGGAGCAAGTTTTTACATGATGTGAGGAAACAAATTTGTTGCTAAATTGGGAGAAGTGTCATTTTATGGTGGAGAAAGGAATCGTTCTTGGGCATAAAATTTTAGCACAAGGTATTGAAGTGGACAAGGCAAAAGTGGAGACCATTGAAAAACTTCAATACCCAACAAATGTCAAAAAAATTCAAAGTTTCCTAGGCCATGCAAGATTCTATCGGCGGTTTATCTACGATTTTTCAAAAATCTCTAAACCTCTTTGTAAATTACTTGAGAAAGATTCTCCTTTTGACTTTACTAATGATTGTAAATTGGCTTTTAATAGGTTGAAAGAAGCATTGATATCGGCTCCTATAGTGGTATCACCCGACTGGAATCTTCCATTTGAATTGATGTGTGATGTAAGTGACCATGCAATAGGAGATGTACTTGGCCAAATGAAGGAGAATAAACTTCATGTCATCTATTATGCAAGCCGAACCTTGAATGATGCAGAACTTAACTATGCCACGACCGAGAAAGAGATGCTAGCAGTAATTTTTACTTTTGATAAATTTTGATCTTACTTACTTGGTTCTAAAGTTATTATATATACATATCATACAACATTGAAGTATCTCTTAAACAAGAAGGACTCAAAGCCAATGCTCATACAATGGGTGCTGCTATTGCAAGAGTTCGACATTGAAATTAAAGATAAAAAAGGATAAGAGAATGTAGTAGCTGATCATCTCTCAAGATTGAAGCTAAAGCAAGAAGACAATAAAGAGGAAGAGCTTATCAAGGAGCTATTTCCAGATGAGATGTTGTTAGCAATCCGAAGTTTAAATGCTCCATGGTTCACAGATATAGCAAATTTCATCTCAAGTGGGAGGCTCCCAGAAGAATTCAACAGTCAATAGAGAAAGAAACTCATTTATAATTCCAAGTACTATCTGTGGGATGAGCCATATCTCTAGAACCTATGTAGTGATGGAATGATAAGAAAATGTGTAGGAGAGGAAGAGACTGGTTCAATTGTGCAACATTGCCATGGGATGATCAATGGTGGTCATTTTGGTCCATAAAGAACTGCTGCAAAGGTTCTTGAAGTAGAATTCTTTTGGCCTACAATCTGTCCTGATGCTAGAAAGTTTGTACTCAGTTGTGATGCAAGCCAAAGGAGTGGCAACATTTCCAAGAAGGATGAAATGCTCCAATCTGGAGTTCTTAAGGTAGAAATATTTGATGTGTGGGGCATAGATTTCATGGGGCCATTTCCTATTTGAGATGGAAATAAGTACATACTTGTTTGTGTGGACTATGTATCCAAGTGGGTGGAAGCTCAAGCATGTACAGTGAATGATGCAAGAGTAGTTTGCAAATTTTTGCAAAGACTCTTTGCTAGGTTTAGGATGCCTCGAGCTATCATAAATGATGGAGGAACTCACTTATGTAATAGAAATATGGAGGCATTGCTAGCTCGCTATGGGGTAAAACACAAGATAGCTACTCCATACCATCTCCAAACAAGTGGATAAGTGGAAGTAAGCAACAGAGAATTGAAGAGGATTCTTGAAAGAATAGTGAGCAAGTCGAGAAAGAAATGGCCAAGGAAGTTGGATAATGCTTTATGGGCATACCGAAAAACTTATAAGACACCTATTGGAATGTCTCCATATAGGTTGGTCTATGGAAAAGCTTATCACCTTCCTGTAGAGATCGAGCATAAGGCTTACTGGGCAATAAAGGCTTTGAATTATGATTGCAAGAAAGCAACTGGAAAGAGACTTCTGCAGTTGAATGAATTGGAGGAGTTAAGAGAAATGGCATATGAAAACTCTAGGATTTATAAAGAACGTACAAAGAAGTGGCATGATGCTAAGGCAAAAATAAAGAGTTTTTAAGAAGGAGACCAAGTGTTGCTATTCAACTCCAGGCTCAGATTATTTCCAGGAAAGCTCAAGAGTATATGGTCGGGACCATTTGTAGTGAGCCATGTCTACCCCTATGAAGCTGTGGAAGTTTGCAATACTATAGGAGAGAAGTTCAAAGTCAATGGGCAAAGGCTGAAGTTCTACAATGGAGGCATATGGGAGAATTCTCTCTAATTGGCCTTTTTGGCCGATTTAACGCTCTAAAGATCATGATGGTCTAAGCTCATAGACCTAAAAGTGTGCTTCTTGGGGGCTCAACCAAGTTTTCATTTTCATTTTTCTTGTTAATTCTTTTAATTTTTAGTTTTACAATTTCTAATCACAAGTTCTTTAACTTTGTTCTTCAGAAAAGAAGCATAGAAGGATGTTCAGGGATTACAAGAGAAGGAAAGCTAAAGGATGAGAGGTAAGTATTTTTAATGTTGGAATAAAATGATGATTGTTACATATGAATTTGGGTGATTTTTAATGTGTTTTGTGTGAATTTCCATATGGCACACCTTGTTGCGCACCCATGTGCTTTGGTCTAGCAAAAAGAAGTAAGAAAATGCACAGGAAGCAGGCACGGTCGTGCCACATTCGAGCATGGCCGTGCCTACTTGAAAATGGGATAGTCAAGAAAAGCTAGAAGCAGGCATGACTGTGCCAAAATTGAGCACGGCCGTGCCACCTGTAGGTTCAACAAACATTGCACTTTTTCTTCAAATTTCAAATGAGTGAAACCCCAATTCACAAACCCCTATATTTTCCCACTATCCATAAGTTCCAAAACCTTTCTCATCTTCCTAGACTTAAAGTTCATCAACTTTGAATGCTTTTTCAAATTCCCAAATTATTTTTCAAATTTCTAAACTCTTTTGCACTTCCCCAAGCTCTTTAATCAATTCCAGCACCTTTTCCTCTTCCTAATTCACAATTCACTCTTTTCAATTCCATACCCCCTTCTATATAAACCACCCTTCCATTCTTTTCTCTACACACTTTCAACTTATCCTTTCATCTTCCTCTCATATTACTCAAGCATAATTTCTTCCCCTTTCACCTTCTCTCAACACTTTTAACATTTTCTTCTTCACTTTCCTCTCAAATCCAAATTTGTGAATAATACTATGGAAAGGGAACCTAGAAGGAAGACGGTTGCACAAAGAAGACCAAGGAGACGTGGGGGAAGCTTAAGTAATCTAAGCCAACAAGAGGAACGAATGGTAAGACCTTTTCCCCCTACTATTAGATTCAGACATGAGGGGCAAAGGAATAAGTTTGATCAATTGATGGCTAGAAAGTTCGTACCCATGAAATATTTGAGTGCGTCTGCCCTTTAAAGAGCGGGTTTATTAGATGAGGTAAACATGTATGTCTCTAGGTTGGGTTGGGAAGCTTTTATGATGATGAAACACCCTACATATGTTGTGCCTACATGTGAATTTCTACCATCCTTCCAATTTAATGAAAATGATGGCATATTGAACTTTAGACTAGGCAATCAAGATCACACCATTGGTCTCTTTGAACTCAATGATGTTTTTCATTTCCCAAAAGACCAAGATGCAAATGTTGATTATGATAGAGATGTATTTTAAAGGGAAATTACAGGTCAAAGACATGTCTTCTATCAACCTCGGTTAGCCAAGGAGTCTAAAATTTGTTCCCATGCTTTGAGATACCTCCATCGAGTCATGTCACATTCATTATTTCCTAGGAAGGAGGGGGATTCCGTAGTCACTACTATGGAGCTAAACATCTTATATTGCATGGTAAATAATATCAAATTGGATGTATGTCATGTGATTACCTCTAAATTCAAAGATGTAGCAACCAAACGAGCGGGGGCAATCAAGATAGGTGGCTTGGTTCTTAGCATTGCAAATTATGTGGGTTTTGATATTGATAATATGCCTTTCGACAAGCTTCCGGGTCCTTCCCTAATTGATCTTCAAATGATGGAGGCTGTGGGTATGATTGAGATAGGACACATGGGGGTGCCGATACTCATTGGTGCTCAACAACAAGTAAGGCAAGAGGAAGAAGAAGAAGAAAGTGAATTGCAACAAGTGATGGGTCGCCTTGATACTTTAGAGCTTCAAGTGGGTGTCATTGACTGTAATGTGGGAGAGGTCACTTCCATGGAACATGAGATTCGACACGATATCACTATGCTAAATCAAAATCTCATGGCCTACTTTCAAAGTCAAAACTTCTTTCCACCTTCATTCCCTCCGTATAATCAAGGACCACATCAATGAAGATTCAAGAAGTTGTGATTGGACATTTGTGTTTTGTGTTCATTTCTTTGTATTGTGTTTTGTTTTTTCTTTAGTATTGTATTTATTTTAGTATTGAGTTTGCTTTATGTTTTGTGTTTGCTTTTATGTACTATGTTTTGTTTACAGTATTTGTACTCTACATTTGCTTTGTTTAATGTCATGTGAAGTGATTTGGTTATGTTAATTCCTTTCCCTTTCATTTAAATTGTGCAACACATAGGTAATGAAATTGGTTTAAATCTTTATAAGATAGAAATTCTTACTTAAATATGCCAGGTTATGAATTCAGGCACGTCCATGCTCGAAAGTGGCATGGCCGTGCATGTTACAAAGTGTCCTAGGAAGAAAAATTCAGAATCAGGCACTGCCGTGCCACTTGGTCCAGTCCCAATGAGCATAAAGCAGGCACGGCTGTGCCAAAATCGTGCACGGCCGTGCCACCTGATGCTCACACATGTCCGAATTTTTTCCTAGTTTTATGCATTGAGGGCACTGCATAGTTTAAGTGTGGGGGAGGAAAAATAAAATTTTCCAATTTAAATTTTGTTTATTTTGTTTATTTTAATGTCTTTAGGATTTTTAATTCAAGTAGGATAGTAGTTATTATCTTTCAATAAAATATATTTTTTCAATAAAGGATTAAGAGATAGTTGTTTAGTCCTTGTAAACTTAGGTTGTTTAGTCCTTGTGAACTTTAAATTTTATTCTTTTATTTATAGGTATAGGACTATTTTTAATTCTCAGGACTTCTACATTCTTTACACTTTTTCTCTCTGCATTCATATTCTCTGCAATTCTTTTTCGTACTACCTAATGAATTCAATGAGCATGTCTAGCAATAGCCAAAGGTCCAATGCAAAAGGGAAGATACCAATGGAGATAAGACCTAAACCAACAGATCTCAAGGAGGAGTATAATGCTTTATTCCCTATTTTCTCAGATGAAGAAGGTAAGAGATTCTCTTCTTTTAGCAAAAGAAATATATACATGCCTAAATACTTTGATGATCAACTTTTAAAAGATATTGGAATGCATGATTTTGTGAATATATTGTGCAAAAGGTTAGGCTGGTTTAAGTTGAAAACAGTGAAATATAATGTGTTTTATGAATTGACCATTGAATTCTATGCCACTTTGAAAATAAAATATGAAGAACAGAGAATTTTTTCGTATAGATTCTTTGGAAAAGAATATGAGTTTGATTATGATCTTATGACTGAAATTTTCAGTTTTTCTGATGGAGGTATTTGTTACCCTCCCCCTGAATTTAACATAATTGGGTTTTGGGCTGAAATTACTAAAGGAGATAGAATAAGTCATGGATATACTATGGTTAGTGGGGTAATTGATAGTCACTCATATTTGTTGATGCACAAATTCATAGCACATACCATCTGTGGTAGGAATGAGAGTACAAAGGTTATGCCTGATGAACTATTCTTGATGTGGTGCATGACTACTAACCGTAGGGTGAATAGTGCATATCTTGTGTTTCATTCTATGTGGCGTGTTGTGCAGGGATGAAAAGCACTAATGTCTATGGGCCAAATTATCACGGGCCTAGCCATACACTTTGTACCAAGGAAGCTCACCATTCTTGCACCATTGGAACGTCAAATCTTTGATGATGATTTTTTGGTCAGAGCTGAGATTATCACAAACTTTGGAAGGCTAGAAGAGGCAGATGATAAAAGATGCTACCACCTACATTAAACCCTTTGAGACATGGAGATGTCCCTCTACCTAAGGTGGTAGAGAATTTTGATGACATTAGTGAAGAGGAAGAAGAAGATGTCAAACCTCAAGTAGCTCGCAAGAATGCAAGGGTGAAAAAAAAGGATGGTAAAACCAAGGAAAAGAAAAAGAACAGAGCAACAAAAAGAAAAATATTTGAGGACAGCATTGAAAGAGTTGAAAAGAAGATAGAGAATGTGGTGAATCAAACTGATTAAAGGCTTGGTACCATGATGATGGATGTGATCACCAAGTTTGAAGTTAATGAGACCCTAAGAGACGCAAGGATGGAAAATCTGATAGCTGAAGTAAAGGAGTTGAAGCAATTGATCTCTCAAAGCAAAGGGACTAGGGCAACAACGGAGCCTTCTGTTGAGATTATCGTTCTCGAGACTTCATCTTTAAATGCATCTGACTAGGGAAGTTTTCTTTACCTTTTGTTTTTTTGTTTTTGTTTTTATTTTATGTTTTGCATTTTAGTTTATTGTTGCATGAATAAGAGACCTTTCACTTGAGTTTTTGAGCCTATTTGTGCTAAGAGTTAGTATCATTAGGTGTGTTCTTTTTGAGTAAGTGTGTTAATCTCCTTTTAATACTTGGTTTGAATTGTTAAGTTAGAGGATTAACTTGTGATTAAGAATTTTTAAATTTTAATGAACTTAATACCTACTCCTTCATTGAGTGATTGAAATAGTATGCTTGATAGTTGAGAAAGATGTTGTAGGGACTTCAATATAGTTCATGTATGCATTAGCACTATATCTAAAAATAAATAAAGTAAGTAAATAAGTTCCTTAAGTGAGATGGAGAATAAAACGCACTCATGCATTACTCCAATGATCTATAAAGGGTATGAGTATCCAAAGGACTTTATTGAGGTATCCACATTGAGTAATATGGAAAGGTGGGAGATACTACAATAGAGAAATTATAAGGAATAAATTATGTGCCTTTTAAGTGCTATTAACGAAAGAACTATTTGAGAGTTAATGTTTCATGCCTACTTTTGTTTTTCTTGATTATTAATCATGTTGTTTCATGAATTCAATGAGGGAGTTTGCTCTTCACTTGGTAATTGCTATGTTCTTAGTTGTGAGTTATTGCTTTGATTTTCAGTTTTTAAACCTTGTATTAAAGGGAGAGTAGGATGGTTACTCAAGTTAAGAACTACTTATGATGTTAGTTCTTTATATGAATAGGTTTTTTTTATTGTTTTTGCTTAAGGACAAGCAAAGGCTCAAGTGTGGGGATATTTGATGAGTGTGAAAAATACTTATTTTAAGCACTCTAATTTATTGCATCTTAGGCTTAGTAGTTGCATTATTAGTTAGTTTTTAGTTAATTCAGTTAGTTTTGTTATTTTTTATTTAATTTTTAGGATTTAGTTATTTTTAGATAATTTCTTTTGAATTTTGTTTTGTAGGATGCATTGGGATGAAGATTGGATCAATCCTTGAAGTTTGGATAGGCTAAAGGCTCAAAAATAAAGAGTTATCTACGTTGGGGATGTGCATGGCCATACTTGATTATTTCATGGCCATGCCTGAAACTTATTTTTCCCATGTTACAGAGTGGCACGGCCGTGCTAAAATCGAGCATGGTCATGCAAGACACAAGGCTTAGCAATATGTTGTTTCTTGCACAGCCATGCTATTTTCTTGCGCACCCATGCCTGACTTATATGGTAGCCCACGAGATGATAGTTTTCAATTGAAGTTTAGATAGAAAGGAACTTATCTCTTAGTTTTTGATTAGATAGAGTTTGAGAGGGGTTAGATTACCTTTCTCACTAGGTCTTTGGGTCTATAAATAGGACCATTTTATTTTCATTTAAAGGTTGTTCCTGTTTTTAAGTTGTTCTTAGTTTTAGGTTGTTTTTGTTCTAGAACCTATTCTTGTTCTTATTTTTATTTAATTCAGAATACATTTCCATTATTTTTATTCATAGTAGAGGTGATACTTGGCTTGAAGTTAGAAGAGCAAGGATTCCTGATATCATTTGAAAGGGGTTTTTCTTATATCACTCTTTTATTTAATTATTATTATGTTGAGATTAGTTTTCATTTCTTGTTTGTTTTCTTTTCTCTTTAACATGAGTAGCTAGATCTTTTCTAGGGTTCTTATTCTGAATTGACCATGTGCTTATTGTGATTATGTTAGGTTGCTAGATTTAATTTATTGGTTGTTATTGTACTTAATGTCATTTTAGGATTGATCAACCTAAAATTGAATTGACACTATAGGCTTAATCGAGAGATATATTTTGTAGAAAATGGCAATGACCTATTGATTTCTTAGCTAGTTGAGAGACAGTTAAGTGGATTAATATTGATTAAAGGTTGCATCTAAAATTGGAATTAAAAGGCATTAGGTTGGTGAGAGCCGGTAAACTTAATGTTAATTAATCTCTAATTAATTATAGGTTTATCTGAGAGGAAAATATATAGTTTCTAAGATCCCTTCAAAATGAATTAGAACTAGTGTAAACCTAGTTGTGTAATCAATCCTTTGAAATGGTCTAATCGAGAATAAGAACCCTAGCTTTTAAATCTGCATTGAATTTGTGTTTTTACTTTTCTTAATTTAGTTTTGTTCCTTTGAAATTCCAAACTTTATTTCGTTGTCTAAACAATCAAATGTTGTCAGTATTGCAATATTCAACCTACAATCTCTATGGGATGATATCTTTATTTACTAATTGATACAATTCTGTGTGCTTGCGGATTACACACATCATATATATATAAAATACTACAAAAATTAAAATAAAAATTAACTAAAAGAAAAGCAATGTGTATGTGTGTATACTTAAAAGAAAATGAACAAATAAAATAAAATAAATAAACTAGAAATAATTAAAAACATAAAATAAATACCTTGCTAAATTTAATGGTCTATAGCTTGACCATATCTTTTTGGGACTCATGGTGTAGAAAGAGAGATTTATTCCTATTGATCAATTACCTCATTAATCAAATAAGGCTTGAGACGATGACCATTCACTTTGAAGCTTTCTCCTTTGTCATTAGCAATGTCAAATGCTCCATAAGGATGAACTTTGACATTCTTGAAAGGACTCGACCACCTTGACTTTAACTTTCTAGGAAACAACTTCAATCTAGAGTTGTAAAGTAGAACAAGGTCACCCTTATGAAACTCCTTCTTAGCTATATGCTTATCATGCCACAACTTAGTATGATCCTTATACAACTTAGCATTCTCATAAGCATTCATTCATAGCTCCTCCAATTCATTAAGTTGAAGTAACCTTTTCAGACCCGCTTTCTTCAAATCAAAGTTCAAAGCCCTTGTTGCCCAATATGCCTTATGCTAAAGTTCTACGGGCAAGTGACAAGACTTCCCATAGATAAATTAGTAATGAGTAAGGCCTATGGGTGTTTTAAAAGCTATCCTATATGCCCACAAGGCATTATCTAACTTCAATGCCCAATCCTTTCTTGATGAAGAAACTGTTTTCTCTAAAATCCATTTGATCTCTCTATTACTCACCTTAACTTGCCCACTTATTTGTGAGTGATATGAAGTAGCCACCTTGTATGTTGCCCTATACTTCCTCAAAAGAACTTCTATTATATGATTATAAAAGTATGAACCACCATCACTAATTAGTGCTCTAGGAGTGCAAAACCTTGGAAAAAATAATTTTCTTAAGCATTTTCTTGACAACCTTAGCATCATTAGTAACAGTAGCTATTGCTTCAACCCACTTTAAGACATAATCAACCCTGACTAATATATACTTATAACCCAAATAACTAGGAAAAGGACCCATGAAGTCAATGCCCTACACATAAAAAATCTCTACTTCAAGAATTCCCTTCAAAGGCATCTCAAGTTTCCTAGATAAATTACCCATTCTTTGGCATCTATCATATTTAAGCACAAAATCTCTAGCATCCTTAAATAAAGTAGGCCACCAAAAACTAGATTGTAGTACCTTAAAAGCTATCTTTGAGGCACCAAAGTGTCCGCCTACATCTAAGGAATGATAATGTCTCAAAATATCTTGAACTTCATCTTGAGGAATACATCTTCTAATCAAACCGTCTCCACATCTCTTATAAAGCAATGGTTCCGCCTAATAGTAGAACTTACTATCATACAAAAATTTCTTCTTTTGCCTATAATCAAGCCCATAAGGAACAACTCCACTTACAAGGTAGTTTGCAAAATCCGCAAACTATGGAAGTTCTTTAGAAGCCAAAGTAAGAAGATGTTCACCCTGAAATGACTCATTGATTGGCACACCATCGTCATTCTTGTTCAATTCTTTTTGATCTAGTCTTGATAAGTGATCTACAAAAAGGCTCTCACTTCCTTTCTTATCTCTCACTTCCCAATCAAATTCCTAAAGCATTAGAATCCACCTTAAGAGCCTTAGTTTGGCATCTTTCTTGCTTAGAAGATACTTGAGGGCAGCATGGTCGGAATACACAATGACCTTTTTCCCCATAAGATAAGCTCTAAACTTATCAAATGTATAAACAATAGCAAGTAACTCTTTTTCTGTGGTGGTATAATTGATTTGAGCATCATCAAGTAGTTTGCTAGCATAATAAATCACATAAAGCTTGCCTTCTTTTCTTTGCCCCAAAACAGCCCCAACCGTAAAGTTACTTGCATCACACATGATCTCAAATGGTTGCTCCCAATTAGGTGGTTGCAAAACCGGTGCTGAAGTAAGAGCCTTCTTTAAAGTCCTAAATGCATCCATACATGCATCATCAAACTCGAAAATAGCCTCCTTGGCAAGTAGTTTGCATAATGGCTTTGCTATTTTGGAGAAATCTTAGATGAATCTTCTATAGAAACCTGCATGTCTAAAAAAGCTCCTTATATCCTTAACACACTTTAGAGGTGGCAAATTAACTATGACTTCAATCTTTGCTTTATCAACCTGAATGCCTCTTTGTGAAACCAAATTCCCAAGAACAATCCCTTCGTGTGCCATGAAGTGGCACTTCTCCCAATTAATTACTAGTCCATGCTTTTTGCACCTATCAAGAACCTTAGAAAGATTTTCTAGACAATTTGCAAAGTTAGATCCATAAACACTAAAGTACATCCATAAAGTACATCCATAAATACCTTAACATAATCATATATTAAATCACTAAATATTGAAAACATGCATCTTTGGAAAGTAGAGGGAGCATTGTATAAGCCAAAAGGCATACACCTAAAAGCAAAAGTACCATATGGATAAGTAAAAGTAGTATTAGCTTGGTTTTTGGGATGAATAGGAATTTGATAAAAAGCCACTAAGCCCATCAAGATAACAAAAATAGGAAACATTTGCTAATCTTTTTATAACTTGATCAATAAAAAGCAATGGAAAATGATCTTTTCGAGTTGCTTTTTTTAACTTTCTATAGTCAATACACATATGCCAACCCGTGATAGTCCTTAATCACTTCCTTTCTAACCACTTCCTTAAGAGTGGGATTTAGCCTCCTTTGAGCTTCTATAGTAGGCTTAGCATCATCCTCTAAAAGGATTCTATGCATACAAATAGTTGGGCTTACTCCTTTTAAGTCATTGATTAAATATCCTATTACTACCTTATGTTTATTCAAAACATCACATAAAGCAGTTACCTCATCATTAGGTAGTAAAGAATTGACAATAAAAGGAAAATGGGAATTAGAATCAAGAAATGCGTACCTTAGAGTGGAAGGTGAAGGTTTAAGCTCTAAATTGGGTGCTTCACTTGGTGAAGAAGGCTTAGGATCATCCTCCATCCTTAGTGGCCCATATATTTGATTCTTATAAGGATAAGTATATGGAGTTGATTCCAATACTCTTACACAAGATACAACCTCCTTATTGAAACAATTCACATCTGCCCCTTGTGACTTAGAAATCACCATATGGTCTTACCCTACATACTCATGTACAACATCTTTCACACATTCATCAATTATATCAAGTGAATTTATCCTTTCACAAACTTCAATAGGTGGAGTTGTTTTAATCATTTTATAAACATCAAAAACTATGGTCTCGTCATTACCTTCCACCTTAACTTTGCCATTTTTCATATCAATGATCACCCCCGCGGTCACTAAAAATGGCCTCCCCAACAATATAGGTATTTCAGGGTCCTCTTCCATATTAATTACTATAAAATCTGCAGGAATAATAAACTTACCTACTTTGGTAGGTACATTTTCAAGCACACTAAGTGGATATTTAATAGACTTATCTGCCATAGAAAGGTGCATAGTAGTAGGTTTTAATTCACCTACATCTATTTTCTCATAAATGGAATAAGGCATTAAACTCACACTTGCACCTATATCACATAAAGCTTTATTAAATGCAATATAACAAATCCTATAAGGAATAGTAAAAGAACCTGGATCTTTGAGTTTTGGTGGTGTCCTTGTGAACATTGCCTTAGACTATTCAACTAGTGAAACTAGTCCATACTCTTCCATCTTACCCTTATGATTAATAATATCCTTCAAAAATTTACCCCAAGAGGGCATATCTCTAATGGCATCTATAAAAGATATAGTAATGATTATGTCTTTCATATGATCAAGAAATTTACCATATTGCTTGTCAAGATTACGGCTTACAAACCTTTGTGGGAAAGGTAAGGTTCTAAGGTCAATCTTTGGATCACCTTTCTTGCTTGGTACTTCTTGAGTAATCTTCTCTTCCATACCACACTTATCATCCTTTTTATCCTTCACACCATCATCTACCTTTGAATTCACCACACCCTCATCATCATCCTCATTCACCTTTTTCTTATTACTTGTTGAAGCATCTCCAACTTCCCTACCACTTCTCAAGTTTATGACTTGACAAGATTCTTTAGGCTGAAATTCAGGTTGAGTAGGTAGTCTTCCTAAAGGTTAAGGGGTTGAAGAGGCTTTTTGCACAATTTGGTTTTCAAGGATTCGATTGTGGGAAACAAGTTGATCAATTCTTGCATTGATTTGCTTGAATTGGTCCTCATGTTATTTATTGGTAGTTGATTGTTGGTTTATAAATTGCTCCATAAGACCCTCTAAGTTAGACTTTGGTGGTGGTTGGGGATTAAAAGAAGGATAATTTGGTTTCATAGGAAAACCAGGTGGATTTTGTGGTTTGGAAAAATTTGGGTTAAAAGGAGGGTTTAGTTGAGAGGATGGATTTGACCAAGAGAATCCGGGATGGTTTCTCCATTGAGGGTTATATGTATTTGAATTTAGCCCCCCTCTTTGGTTAAAAGCTCCTTGCATAAAACTCACATCCTCATTAGCATTAGAATTCATATTGCATTGAGAATATGAATGAGATCCTCTACAAAGCTCACAAGCAATATTAGCATTATTAATAAAGTTAACTTGAGATTTACTTACCAACTTGGTGAGAGCATCTACCTTAGTACTTAACAAGTTGATGGTGCCAAGCTCCAAAACTCCTCTTGCTTTTGCCATTGTTGGCTATCACCCATGTATCCTTGAGATGCAAACAATTTAAGCAAAATAACAGCCTCTTTAGCCATTTTATCCATCCATATCCCACTAGAGGTTGCATTGACAATATTTATATTCTCATCTATCAACCCATTGTAGAAAATTTGAAAGATCATCCAATCGGGCAATACATAGTGTGGACATTGCCTTTGAAGCTCCCTGAATCTCTTCGATGCTGCATAGATGGTCTCACTCCTATTTTTCTTGAAAGTAGTGATCTCATTGCAAAACTTGGCGGTCTTTTGCGGTGGAAAGTACTTGTAAAGAAATGCTTGCTTCAATTGGTCCCAAGTAGTGATTGATTCACTAGGCAAACTAGCAAGCCAAAGTTGTGCCTTTTCCTTGACTGAAAATGGGAAAAGCCTAAGCCTTATCACATCATCCGTCACTCCATTGATCTTGAAGGTAGCACACATATTGAGAAAAGTCAATATATGAGCATATGGATCCTCTCCTCGTAGACCTCCAAACTAATTGTTTTGTACCATTTGTATGATGCTTAGTTTAATTTCAAAGTTATTGTTGGCTATAGATGGAGCCACAATTCCTCCAACATTACCCGTAATATCGGGCATAGCCAAATTGCCTAAAGTATGTCTCTCCAGTTTCGTCATGATGTTCAAATTTTGTTGATTCACTCTTCTTTGCCTTTGTTCCCTACACAAAGCACGTAAAGTTAGCTCAATTTTGGGATCAAAATGTAAAATATCACTAGCACTTCTACTAAGTCTCATCATGAAAACAATCAAAATCAAACAATCAACGAAATAATTTATTATAAAAATATAAATAATAAAAATAAAATAAAGGCCTAAAACAACCTTTCTCTAACCTAAGTTAATAAAAATTCTTTACAAATTCCTCGGCAACGGCGCCAAAATATGAAGTGGGTCAAATAGAATACCCTAGTCTCTAAGACTAAGTATAAAGTAAGTAGGGTATCGAACACTCGGGAATTTGGAGTTATTTTATATTAACTAGATAGATACTTAGATGGATAGGCAAAATATTATAATAGAAAATTGTTGAATTACTCTAACTATTCTAATTAATTACTAGTTATACTAACTAAATAACTTATTCTAAATATCAAGTTTAAAAAGGATTCATTAGAACTACAATTCAGAAATTATCAAGAATTATAAGAAATAAACAATTCATTACATAAAATAATTATAAAACATGGTATAAGGCATAAATTCGATTCTCATTGTCATTTAAACTTAAAGTCCTTAAAAGCAACCCTTATTGTCAATTAAAGGTAATTTCATTTAGAGTCTACAAGCATTCTCATGTCATTGTAGAGATAAACAAAATCCATAAAATTACCATGCAAGGTTTATAATTTTTTCTTTAAATAGAAATCCTTGTCTCAAAGTGATTTCATAATCTTTAGTGAATTCAATTGTATTTCTACCAAAATGTACCAATTCTCATTGCATACAATTTTGATTAATAAGTCATATATGGTGGCCAATCATACACAACACATTCAAACTCACAATTAAAATCAAATCATTCATATAACATAAAATAAAATATGTAATTCATTGATTCATTATTTCTTACAATTCTAACAAACAATGGCTTAGCAAAGGTACATATTGAATATAAAACAACAATAAAAAGGTATAATAAACATCAATTACTAAAGGAGAGAAAGATAGAACTTGAATGTAGATAACCTTCTTGATGTATCCTTGACTTGCTTGAATGATCTTCTCTTGATAGTTTGAATTGCAATAATAATACTAAACAAAACTAATACTTTAGACAAATAAACTAAGTTTTTTTTGATATGTAATTATGTCTAAAATTCAGTCAATACATGTATTTATAAGCCTTCTAAACACCCAAACTCGTACACTTTCGGAGAGGGGTCAAAATTGAAAGGGTGCAAAGAAAAGGTGCCTAAACTACTCAGCACAGTACGGTTGTCCTTTGTCACGACTCGGCACAGTGGCATGAGTCAGCACAGGGCTTGAAGGCTGGCTCGAGTCGGCACAGGCAGCAAGGATGACTCAGCACAGAGGAGTGACTCGGCACGGAGGAGTGACTCGGCACGGTTGCTCGTTGTCACGAGTCGACATGCCTGGAATGAGTTGGCACAGGTCCTAAAATGCCTCCCTTGACTTTTTGATCACCAAACTTCATTCTATTGCACTCCAAATCAACTTCAAGCTTGAGATTAGTCCAAAAGAACCTACAAAACATATAAACAACATAAAAGAACACCAAAAACACAAAACTAACAATAATAACATATAATTAAACATAAGGCAAATGTAAATTAATTAAAAAGTCAAAAAAATGATCCTAAATTACTATGCTATTTGGCATACTATCAAAGTACGAGTACTAATGCTCTATAATTTAACCCATAAAATTTTTTATTGTATTGATAGATTTGATCATTACAAATCACTTGGGTCTATTCAAGTGATCAACTTGATTAATTGTAACATTAATTCTACTGATAGTATTTCCTAATATTTTCTATATTCCAATATCTAGGAATATTATTGCCCTTCATATCACTGAGTTTGTAAGCTCTTTTACTACTCGCTTCTGTAATCCGATAAGGAACTTCACAATTTGGTCTTAATTTGCCAGTTCTTGAGCTTCCTTTCCCTATTTTAGATTTTTTTAAGACTAAGTCGCCAATATTGAAGGTTTTTGGGCAAACCATCTTATTATGATAGCGTGCAACCTACTGTCGTATAACTTCAGCAATAGTTGCTGCTCGTTCTCTTCTCTTTTCTAGTATATCGAAAAAGATTTTGCTATTGATTCCATTCTCTGAGTCATCGATATCATTAGAGACTCTGAAGGAGGGAGATCCTATTTTCACTAGTATGACCACATCCATTCTGTAGGCTAGTCGAAAAGGTGACTCCCATGTTGCTTTCCTTGGTGTTGTGCGATACGCCCACATAACACTGTAAAGTTCATTTGCCCATCTCCCTTTTTATCATCTAGTCGTTTCTTGAGACATTGTAAAATAGTCTGATTTGTTACCTTAATTTGTCCATTTGTTTGTGGATGAGCTACTGAGGTAAACCATAACTTTATATTCATATCAGAGTAAAATTGCCTAATTTTTTCATTATCAAATTATTTCTCATTGTCGGTAATAAGTGTCTAAGGAATTCTGAATCTATAGATTATCTCCTTCCAAAAGAAATTGCGAATTTAAGCTTCAGTTATAGTTGGAACTGCCTCGACTTTAATCCATTTAGTAAAATGGTCAACGGCCATAATGATGAACTTTTTTTGCCCTTGTGCCATAGGAAAGAGTCCTCCATGCCCTATATTGTAAAGGTACAAGGACTACCAATAGGACTCTAGACATTGGCTAGTAAATGCACTACTTGGGCGTGCAATTGGCACTTTTCACAACTCTGTATGAGTTTCTCTGCATCCTTTGACATGGTAGGCCAAGAATATCCTTATAAAAGAGCTTTTTTAACCAAGGTTGTGCGAGCCTCATGTGCACCGCAAATTCCCCTATGAATTTCCCTAAGGATATAATTCCTTTCCTCTAGAGATATGCACTTACTCCATGGATGACTAAGTGACTTTCTGTACATACTTCCATTTTAAAAAGAGTACCGGGCTGCTTTAATTCAGTCTTTTCTGGCATAATCTTTATCTTCAAGTAATTTACCTGAATCAATGTAATCGACTATAGGCCTCATCCATTCTGCTATCCTATAGGTGCTTAGTGACTCAGTCTCTTTCATGGTTGGGTGAGCAAGTTCCTCTATAAATTTTAAGCTTTGAAACAAGTGCCCATTTTCTATTGTCGACTTTGTTAATGCATCTGCTTTTTCATTTTGATTCCTTGGAATTTAAATGATACTCCACTAACCTCCATTTTCCTCTAATTTTTGTAGGAGTTCATGAGCTTTTTCTGAGTATTTAATCATACTCGGATCCTTTGTTGTGAAGTTTCCTTTCATTTAATTGACTACAAGTTAGGAATCGCAAAGGATTTTAAGGTATTCGGCTCTTATTTCATTTGCTAATTTTAATCCTATGATGAGAGCCTCATACTCTGCTGCATTATTTATAGCAAGATATATTATCCAAACCGTATATTCAATTTTTATCTTATCAGGTCCTACTAAAAAAATTTTACTCCGGAGCCCTACCTTTCTGCAGCTCCATCTATGTACATCTACCATTCAGATTTTTCATAGCTAAATCCATCTCCTTATGTTATTTCTTATATGAAATCGGACAACACCTGAGCTTCTATTATAGGGCATAGCTCATAGGAGATGTCATGCTTCCCTAGCTGAACTAACTATTGGATAAGTCATCCGGATGTCTCAGGCCTTTATAATACCCTTTTGAGAGGTTAATTGGTTCGAACCACTATTTTGTGAGCTTGAAAATAATGAAGGCCAATTTATCCATCTTAGGATAATAAGTCTATGATTCTCTAAGAACCCTACTTATATAGTAGCTAGGATTTTGTTCACCTATTCTTCTTGTACAAGTATCGATGCTAAGGATTTGTTTCCTGTCGATAAATAAAGGTATAGAATTTCCCTCGGCGTTGGCCTACTTAGTAAAGGAGGAGAAACCAAAATTTTTTTGATATCCTTGAATGCTGACTGGCAATTAGTATTCCATTCAACTTTCTATATATTCTTCAGTGCTCAAAAAAAAGGAAGACATTTCTTAGTCGAACATGAAATAAATCTTCCTAGTGCTGTGATCTGACCATTTAACCTTTGTAACTCGTTTAGTGTTGCAGGAACTTTCATGTTGATGATTGCTACAATTTTTTCTAGATTCGCTTTAATTCCTCTTTGAGATATCATGAATCCTAAAAATTTCTGTGCCTTGACTCCAAAAACATACTTGTCTGTGTTAAGCTTTACCTTATATTGATCGAGTGTCCTAAAGACTTATTTTAAATCATTAGGGTGATCAGTCGAACATCGAATCTTAACAATTAGGTCATCAACATACACTTCTATAGTCTGACCTATTTAGTTCTTAAAAATGAAGTTCATGAATCTTTGATATGTGGCTCTTGCATTTTTTAAGCCGAATGGCATGACATTGTAACAATATAAACCTTAATGAGTTATGAAGAAAGTTTTTTCTTGATCTTCTTTCTTCATAGGAATCTGATGATACCCTTGAGCGGCATCTATAAAGATGTATAACCCATGACAAGCTATTGAATTGACTAATTAATTTATAGTCGGAAGAGGATAACTATCCTTTGGACATTCTTTGTTTAAATCTGTATAGTCTACACACATTCGATATTTTTTATTTGATTTGCGAACAAGTACCACATTAGCCAACTGCTCCGAGTGTGAGACTTCTCTTATAAATTCTACCTCTAGTAACTTTTCAGTCTCTTCTGCTATAATCTTTTGTCTCTCGAGAGTGAAATTTCATTTTTTCTAAATCACTGGCTTTGCAGAAGGATCAATATTTAAACCATGGTATGCTATATTAGGATTGATTCCTACTATTTTCGATGCTCGAGTAGTAAAAGTGCTCAAGTGATTTTGAAGCACTTGCTCAACTTCCATTTTTATTTAGTCAGCCATCTCTCCTCTAATTTTTACCACTTTACCATTTTCAAGCTTCAAGTCACAGAGTTCATCAACTGGTTCAGGCCTTACCCCTTGTTTTATGGTATTAATGAATTTCTCTATGGGAAAAGCTTCAATTACATCTCTGATTACGAGCTGATAACATCGTTTGGCGGCTTCTTGATCTCCTTTAATCATAATAATTTGTCTAGGGATAGGGATCTTCATTACTAAATATCTAATACTCACGACTGCCCCTATTTCCTAAAGGATCGGCCTTCTCATGACTTCATTATAAGAAAGCCGAGTGTCTACTATGTAAATAATGTTTTTAATGTTATATATTGTTCAGCTTCTCGATTCCAAGTTCTACATCCAGTTCAATGCTTCCCATTGGTTGAACTATTCCTCCATAAAAACTTGTTATAGTATTTGATACTGGTTTTAAGTCCACCGATGAGCCTCCCATTGCTAGGAAGGCTTCCGATGTTAAAGCGTTTACTGAACTTCCATCATTTACAAGTATACGTTTGACCAAATAATTATTTAGGTAGGCCTTAATCACTAAAGCATCATTATATGGTTGCTTAATAGAAATTCCATCTTCTTGACTAAAAGTGATTGTCGGAGAGGATCGAGTTACTCCATGTGCTGAGTATACTTCCTTCCGGTGCCTTTTCTTTCATCCTCTAGACGTTGATTCACCACCAACAATCATGTTGATAACCTTAGATACATCTCCATGAGTCCTTTTTGTGTCTTCTTTATTTTCATTTCGGGTTTTTGAACTTCTTTGTTGTTTTGAAGAATCATCAGTGAAGTTTTGAAGGGATCCAGTTTTTACCAACCGATCAATATCAATTTTAAGATCTCTACATTCATCCATGTCATAGCCATGATCTCGATGGTGCCTACAATAATGATTTTTATCTCTAGTACCAATTGAAAGTGGATTGAGTTTTTGAGGAGTTGGTATATCAATCCCATTTTGTTTAATCCACATTAAGATCTCTGACCTTGGTGCATTCAGGGGAGTATATCTTCTTTCTTCGTTTCTAAATTCGAAACTTAGATTTCTTTCTTTCTTTATATCTTTCTTCTTATCCCTTATTTTTGAGGCCTTTTCATCATTCTCTTTTCTTCACATTTTTCTCTTATCTTCGTCAAGTCAATCAGCCTTGTTGCGATAGGCATTACCTCAGGAAATGTTTGAGGCTCTTTAGTCATTATCTTGTCATGAAGTTTTCCCATTTTAGTCCCGTACTTCAATGCATCAATTGCTGCCTTATTGCTTGAATGCTCAATTTACATAGTGAGCTTATTAAATCTGTCAAGGTAACTTTTGAGTGTCTCATTATCACCTTTCTTGCAAAGGCACAAATCATTTATGCTTTTTTTGGGGGAATACTTATAATAAATTGTGTTTAAAATTGCTCTACTAGCTCTTCAAATGAAGATATCGAGTTCTTAGGAAGTCTATGAAACAACCTTTGAGCTGTATTAGTGAGAGCAGTAGGAAATACTCGACACATAATAGTGTCATTAATATTTTGCAACATCATCTTTCTTCGGAACATGGAGACATGGGCGTTCGGGTCTCCGGTTCCATCATACTTGATAGTCCATATAAAAGAAAAGGGCTTTTATGGCGCAAGCCCAAGATAAGTTTATTTCAATTTTGGTAGTTCAAAATTTGTATTTTATCTTTAAACAAAGACTAATTTGATAAGGGAAAAGGATTATCAAGTATGAATTCGAATTAAAACAGGTATATCTCTCATGTTACTGTATAAATGCATACTCTTCTCATAATGATTTTAATTGAACAATTCTTCTCTAACTTAGGCATCAGAGAACCTATGGATCAAAGATTCCAGGTTTACTATAGGTTTTCTTGTGCTTGCAAGTCTCCAGGGAAGTTAGACATTCATCAATTGGTGCCGTCTGTGGGAAATCTTTTTGAGTTTAGATTCCCTTTCATCAATTTTTCAAGTAGCCCTCTGACATATGGTGAGTGTTTCAAAGCCTTCATTTTTGTAGGAAGTATCTTCCTTTGAACACAGTGCCATATCAACCCTATCTATTCAAGTAATTCCAACTATTTCTCATCAAGGGGGAGACTCCAGACAACCTAATGCTGGAGTTTCTTTTGAACCATTCACCCCACCTCTAAATTTATTTTTGAAAAATTCATGATTGGGATCATCAATTAGAGCATGTCCACCATATTATACTCCCTTTCAAAATATACTTAGATCCCTTTCGACTGTCCTCTTTCCAAGTCTTCCTTAATTTTTAACCCCAATCAACATGGCTGAGATAAGTCAATCATTCACTCCAGTAAATTTACCACCTATGTGCAAAGAAACATTAATAAATAGTTTAAAAGCTCAGCTCCACTTTGTGCAATAACAATTGTCACATCTCACTTAGGAAACACTCCTTGGAGTTCAGGTTGGGGGTATTTCTGGCCCTATTACATCCGTAGCACAAACTGGTGGCATAATTAATGCTTATCGAGATGATTGAATGCTAGGCTAGAATGATAATGGTGGGCCATAAAGAAGTAGAAATCAACCACCTAGAGGACATGAATCTGATTTTGAGTAGAAAGCAGAATCTGATGCTCCAATTAGAGACATGACCAACTTTAATCACCAATTGAGAGAGGCGATGCATAAAGTTTGAATTGGACCAAATGAGATAGAGGAATGCATATTGGATGGAAGTACTTCCTTTATCAATAGCATAATGATGACATAAATACCTTCAAAGTTCAATGTTCAAAGTCCCATCTTTTGATCAGTATTGATGAATGTGATTGTTTGGATTGGGCATAATTAAATCATATGCTCAAAGTTTATCTGCCAATTTACTCAATAAATTCTATCTAATTCTATCATTCAAGTATTGGAAGATATATGATTATTCACGTGCCTATCGCTTTAAGCTTGCAACGGGTCTGTTTATTTATTTAATGTTTATTATTTTATTAATTATTTTTGACACTCATTGATGTGGAAAATATTGGTGTTGTGCATGTAGATACTCTTATATGTGGAGAATGATAAAGAAACTACATCTTTTGTGTATGTGATATGCATGGTTTTATTTCTGGGGTGCTAATTATGTCATTTAAAATATACTAAGGGTGTGAAATTCAATTAATTCAGATTTCCTTTTTATGCCACCTATCTTTGGCAAGTGCGTTGAATTTTTGAAATTGAAGATGCAAAGCGCTTTGAATTTGAACATGCAAAGCACTTATGAGGCTATATTTGTTGATATTCAATTATGCACATTTTTTCTGTCTATGATTTAATTCCAAATCTTTGCATTTTGTATTGATATGTCAATAATGACTTTTCTTTCCTTTATTAATTATATTAATCATTGAATCTTGTAGGCAAAACATATGTCATGTAGTCAAGGCACCCGCAGATGTGCTATGGAAGGTCAAAAAACTTACAACTGATGTTGCACATAAAGCTTTTTCTTCATTAGAAGATGCAAGTGTCTTTGCAAAGGAATTGGTTTTGACAAGTGATGGCCAGGTTGTGATCCAATCTCTTTTTAGTTTATCCACACGGTGCATTGTGATTTTTCAGTAACTTGTTATTTTTTTTTGGCCTAATTTATTGATTTTTGGCACCTTTTGATAGATTTTACTAAATGAAGTAGCTCTCAGACCTCATAACAGTGGTCATCACACAATTGAGTCTTGTTACATCTCATAATTTGGACAACATCTTCAGGCTTTTGTAGGTCTTCCACTTGGTGATTCTTCAATGAACACTTATGTTGTTATTATGTACAATTAATTGGGTGAAAACTAGGTAATTGTTTTTTTATTTTGACGTTAACAACAAGACTAAAAGCTCGAAGAACATGTAACAACTTTTGCATGAATTTTTGTTCAATCAAAGTGTTTGGAAGGAAGGTTTGTGATCACTTGTAGGTTAACAAGTTTGTATCGTGTCAAGGTCAGTAATCATAAGGGGCTTGATTTCGGTTAAAATGTTAACTATATTGCTAATTTTTATACTTTTCAGGGAGAGCCTGATTTCCACTTGGCCCATCAATTAATTGGAAGGCATTGAATATACAAGGCGCTAATGTTCATTAGTATGATAAGCCAGGTCAGTATGTATTTAGCCTTTATTTATTCTCATTTCAACCTTCCGTTCCTTTTCTTCTTATATTAGTTGTGTTGCCAGTTGCCACTTTAATTCTCCAAATATACCAAAGCAACGATAAATGGACCACATAACTATCGTGGGGCCTTCTCAGGGAACATGGAAGCAAGGCTAAATTCAATGTGAAAGAAGAATATTCTGATCGTCAATCTCTTGATGATTTTTTTAGGTGACTCGATAACTTAATCTCTCACGATACCAGTGGAATAAGACAAGCAAATTGAACTTTTGGCACTTTTTGCTCTATCAATGTACTGTTGTTCTTTTTCACTTTAATGTAAGTTTTGTAGAATTTTCATATAGAAATATATTGTATTTTCATTAAGTAGAATTTTGCCTTATTATGCTCTGTCAAGTCGCATGATTTACTAATTTATCAATTGAAATAACCTCAATTGTAAGATGATATTTTCTCCATTTCGGTTTTGTTATGAGAATCATGGTTTGAAAATTTAGAGAAATAGTAGTAATAATGTTGCTTACTGGCATTATCTTAGACCCTCTAACCATGAATGCTATAATATAAAATTAGTTTCCAATACATATTAATAATTTTTATATATTAAATTTCTTTAATATATTTTTGAATAATAAATTATTATTATTATATTTACACTAAATATTAATAAAAAGAATAAAAATAAAAATAAATAGTTTGTGCAACGCGCGGATAATATTTTCTATTAATTTCATGCGTCTAAAGCGTGGGGGTGTCTCTCATATGCCAAACATTTTTTTGAGGGGTTAAAAAGGAAAACAAATTGAACCCGAGGGCTCTAAAACAAAGGAAGCATAAATTAGGAGCTCTTTTGTTTTTCTTTTAAAGGCCAAAGGTCCAAATTGGGCCAACATTTTACCTTAATTTCATAATGGTTCTTATCTTTTTTGAGCCAAATTGAAATTTTTTCTTTTTAAATTTGGCTCAAATTGGACCTTTAGTGAGTACAATTAAATCCTATAACTTTTTTTGAGTATAATTAAGTCCTATAAATTTAAAAAAATTATTTTAATGATTCATTAACAAATAATATATATATATATATATATATATATATTAAATTTTTTTAAACCTACACAATAATTTTTTAAAATTTTCTTGAAATTTAAAAATTTTACAATCAAGTGATATACATTTCAAAAAAAAGACCAATTTTATTAGTTAATATAGATAGAAAATTGATAATTGATTTGACGGTTGAATAAAAAAAATTTTGAATCAAATGAAAATTTTTTATTCAACTGTTAAAATAGTTTTTTTTTTTTGTCAATTATCAATTTTCTATTCATATTAACGAATAATATTAGTCATTTTTTTGAAATATAAATCACTTGATTGTAAATTTTTAAAATTAAAAAAAATTTAAAAATTATTTTGTAGATTTAAAAATTTTTAAAACTTTATAATTAGGTTATATATATATATATATATATTAAAATATTTATCAATTTTATTTGTTATTTAATCATTAATTATTTTTTTAATTTATAGTACTTAATTGTACTCAAAAAAAAGTTATAGGATTCAATTTACTCATAAAAGGTCTTATTTGAACCAAATTTGAAAAGAAAATATTCCAATTTGGCTAAAAAAAAGATAAGTACTAATGTAAAATTAGGACAAAATGTTGGGGTCTAATTTGGGTCCTCGGCCTTTTTTAAAACAAAAAGTTTTGAGCCTGAAGTGCTATTGTCTTTAAAGTTTAAGGGTACTCTTGAACTTTCATCAAAATAGCATTTTGCACCATAAACTAATAAAAGTAAATCAAAACTTATAAACTCTTAAAAGTAGTTAAAATAGACTTTTTTTTTTTTAAAAAAAATTTACTTAGCAAAGTTAAATTTTTAACTGTTTGAACTATAAGAGGTACAAAAAAGCTCTTAATCTTTAATTTTAGTATAATTACACTCTAAATATTTTTAAAATTTAAAATATTTATTAATCTTTTATTAAATTGACATTTTATTTTAAAACATTTATTTTAGAGTGCACACTTATTTTTAAAAAATTAATTATTTTTAAATAATTGATTTATTCTTGAATAGTATTTATTCTAAATCATCTGTTAATTATTTTATTAAAAAAAATTAAAGCAATAAAAATTATTTCCAAAATTTATTTAAAAGAGCAAAAATTATCATTAAAAAATTACTAACATAAATTATTCTAAATTATATATTTTTATTCTTAAAAAAATAATTTGAGTGTAAAAATTTTGATTCTTTTTAAACTTTTTATGATTTTAAAATTTTTCCAATAATTTTTATGTTTTAAAATTATTTTTAAGAAAATAAGTAACATAGGTTTTAGAATAAATAATTTTTGAGAATAAATTAATTTTTTAAAAAATAATTAATTTTTTTTAAAAAAAATTGTGCACTCTAAAATAAATTTTCAAAATAAAAAGTTAACTAATAAAAGAAAAATAAATATTTAAAAATTTAAAAATATTTAAGGTTTAATTGTACCAAAATTAAAGATGAAGGATTTTTTTTGTACCTCTTATAGTCCCAAAAGTTAAAAATTTAACCCTATCAAGTAAAAGTTAAAAAAACAGTTTATTTGAACTGTGATGTACTTTTTCTAGTTTATGGTGGTAAGTGCTCTTTTTATATAAGTTCAAGAGTTTATTTTTATCTTTTGCCTATGTGTGTGTGTAGTTAAAAATATAAGTAAAATACATGTTGGAATTCGGATCGGGTTCGCCCATGACGGGTTGAACTGAACCGAATAATTGTTCTATTTATATTATATTTGTTTATATTATAGTTTACTATAATATAAAGTTAATTAAATAGAATTGTAACTCCTGGAAGAGTTACAACTCCTGGAATATAACTTGTATATATATATATATATATATCTTTTTAATGATAGATGTTAGAAGTTAATATATATATTCCTCTCTACAAATAAAACAGAAGAATTCTCTGCATATTAAAGAAACAAAAAAGAAGTAAATTGGGTTGTGAAAATCATAGTGCTAGTTTTAATAATTTGCATTTTGACTTGGCCTTGAAGATTTAATCAAACTTTTATGGAATCATCAAGAGGTTAGTATTCTAAACTTGTTTTAGTTTATAATTCCGCAATATTACATTGGTATCAGAGCATGATTGATGATTCCCATGAGAATTTGTTGATTAAATTTATTTTAGAGTGTTTATATGGTTGAAATTATGTTCTTGATATATGATTAAGCCAGCAACGTTGTGTCTATTTTCGGACTTACATACTATGTTTGATGCCATGAATTTTGACATATTTTTAAAGTACGTAATGCAAGCTTTAAAATGATGTATAGAACATTAAATTTAGTTGAGTATACACAAAGTTATGGTTGATCAAAGTTGCCTACTTGAAAATCATATTCTGAAATTTTCAGACTTAGAAAAATTCCTAAGGTTGAAGATGATCATTTAATTCACTTCCCAAAAAACTAGAGTTTGAACTTCAAACTCATACTTTTTGGTGTCTGAATTAAAATATAATTGCACCATTGAACTCAGAACAATTAAAATAGTGGGGGTAAAAAATTTTTCAGAGACGGAATCTATCTCCAAGGCGGCGCATGGCTTGCATGCGCCACACGCGCGACTGGAATTCGTCTGGTTGCTGTTTGCAGCCAGCCAAAACAGCCCCATGCGCGTGAGCGGTGCGTGCAAAAGATGGAGAAGGTAGTTTTTAACTCCACTACTACCACTGGACTCCATATTTTTTGTAAAATTTTTCTATATATTAAAATTATTTTTCCGATAATTAAATTATTTATTTTCTAATTTTAGTTTTGAGTAAAAGAAAATTTAAAATAAAATTATTTTGATTAAGAAAAATTATGAATAAATATTAGTAATTTTTTAATATTTATAATTGATAGAGTTGAGGTCCAGTGGGAGAAAATTAATTTTTGGAAGTATGAAAATTAATTTTTAAGTTATTATAGTAATTAAAATACAACTTTTAATTGAATTTTTATTGAAGAATTCATAATAAATTGTATGTATATCTGAAAATTATGATTCCGGTCTTGAAAAATTTCTAAAATTAAGAAGAACCCCTATGTATATTATTTGTTATATGATTGTGTTTTGAATTCATATTATGATTTTTTATGCATTATATATATATATATATTATGAAGTATTTGTTTAATTGTGAATTATTGAATTATTATGTCATTACTTCATAATATGAGCATTCTATGATTGGTAGAATTTATAGGAATTCTCACCTAGAATTATGATTGATGCAATTTAAATTAAATTATTAAATTTTGATATATGAAAAGAATGATGATTGGGAACATAGTGAACTTTCTCATTTAATTTATATGAAAATGTTTAATAATTTAATATTGAAATTGTAACAAATTGTGATGTGTATATTAACATAATATTGTCACTTGTATTTTTATATAGTTTGTGATTAACTATGGCAAAAAAAAATATTATTACTGAGTTGAATAAGGGTGAGAAGCTAAATGGTGATAATTATAATATTTGGCATCTTAAAATGCAATATGTCCTAGAGGAACAAGATGCTCTAGAGGCTATTACTAATGTCATGAATAAGCCTCAAGCTAGTGAGGGAATAGTGAACAATATACACGCGATATGGCTGCGTATAATGCTCGGAAGAAAAAGGATTCTACTGCCAAAGGAATTTTAATAAGTTCCATGAGCTATGATTTAGTTTTTGCACATCAGCATTTTCCAACTGCTCATGCTATATGGCTCGCTCTAAAGGAAAAGTTTTGAGGAATTTCTGTTTCTAGACTTAGGCAGTTGACTATCAAATTTGACACTTATAAGAAAGTCCCAAATAAGACTATGAAACAAAATTTGAGGGATATGTCAAATATGATAGTGGAATTGAAATCTGCTGGATATAACCTTACTGAAGAGCAACAAGTTCAAGCCGTGATTCGATCTTTACCTGTAAGTTGGGAGCATATGAAAGTCAATATGACTCATAATGAGAATATTAAGACTTTTGTTGACATTGCTTGCCATTTGGAACTTGAGGATGAGCGCCTTGAGGCGGCTAAACCTGATGCACAAGTATATGTAGCTGCATCAAGTTCCAACAATGTTTCTGGTTTTAAACGAAAAAGAAATTTTGGTAAATGGAAAACCAATAAGGCGGTAAAGATTAACAAGAGACCAAAGCAAGGAAAGTACTCATATAAGCATCCAAAAAAAATGCGATGGAAAGAAGGACAAGACAAATATAACTTGTTACAATTATGGTAATGTGGGTCATTTTGCTCGTGAATGCACTAAGCCTAAAAAGGTATTGTCCTTATTACCTTCTTATCATTATGTTTCAGAAATTCATGTTTCTAGTATGGTTTTGCTTACTGAATCTACTCCTTTGTGGATTATAGACTCAGGGGCAACAGACCACATAGCTAGAGATAGAATTGCATTTGTGGATTTTCGTCAAATTTCAAGTGGAACAAAATATCTTTATATGGGTACAAATAATAAAGCTGAAGTAAAAGGAATCGGAACATGCAAATTGGATTTGCAAGGTGGTCGGGTTCTATACCTACACGATGTTCTTTATGCTCCAAAGATTCGATGAAATTTTGTCTCTTTACTTGTTCTTTTAAGACTTGGATATAATTTATATTTTAATGATAATTATGTAAGAATTACTGATAGAACTACATTTTATGGTTATGGACATGTTTTTGTTGGATTTATAATTTTAGACACATTATAATAGTAATAATAATGTTTATTTTTCTTTACTTACTGAGTCTAGCAATGATAATATGCATGCTAGTTTGTGGCATGCTCGATTAGGGCATATTAGGCAAGATAGAATGAATAGACTTGCTCGGGATGGTCTTTTAGAATCAAACATGAAATTTATATTGCCCACTTTTGAACATTGTTTACAAGGTAAAGCAAGTCGAAAACCTTTTGGTAAGGGCACTAGAGCCGAGTATCCTTTGCAACTTGTTCGTTTAGACATCTGTGGACCAATGAGTGTTAAAGCAAGGCATGGTGCTTTATATTTTATTACCTTTATAGATGACTACACTCGATTTGGTTATGTCTACTTGATATCTCACAAATATGAAGCATTAGATTGTTTTATAAAATTTTTAAATGAA
>CATIWO010597064.1:0-11756 GCA_949673435.1 Macaranga tanarius | reverse complement strand
TTGAAATGAATTCCATGTTTTATTATTTTGTGTTTGGTGTAAATCTAAAATTTAAGTTACTTTTTAATTTTGGTCAAAAATACCCTTTTTAAGGATTTGAAATAGTGTTGTCCAATTCTATAGAATTAAAAAATTGGAATTAGAAGTGAATTCCATTAAATATTGATTTGAACCAAACACACAAATTTGGATTTGCAAATGAATTCCACAAAATTTTATGGAATTCATTTGAACCAAACACACCCTTAATTAAAATTTATCAATTAATTATAAAAATTGAGCTTTTTAGCGTGAGCTCATAAACAAGCTATTTTGTGACTTGCAGAGTCAAATATAATTGAACTTGAGTTAGAATTCGTTTATGATCATATGATCTCGAAATTGAACTCGAATTTGTGTCATTTACACTAATAAACGGGTTTGAGTAAACTTTTTTCATGTTGAATTCAATTGACTAGCTTGTTAAAGTAAAAATTATTTTATATCATGTATTTTATATTATATAAAATTTTATTTGATGATATACAAATATGTAAAAGTTTAGATATCAATGTTATAATTTTATTTTTATATTTACATGAATTAAATATAAAATATTAATTAAAATTTATATTATATATGTTATAAATAGGATGAATATTTTTATATAAAGTTTAAAAGATTATGTAAAAAATAATGCAAAAAAAAAAAAGATTAAAAAAAACATGTCAAATAGATTTTGTAACATCCGTATCCTTGAACCGGATTAATTTGGATAAATGATAAATAAGGAATATTTTATTATATTAAATTAGTGTTGACTGGAGTTATTATTATTAATTTGGATAAGTAATTAAGGAGTTGATTTTCATGCATTAAATTATTGTTGTTGGGAGTTAATATTTTATTATGGTAAGAAATAATAAGAATAAATATAAGAATAATGTTGAATTATGTTAAATGAGAATTGAGAAGGATGAAATTGAAAGAGAATTTATGATGTAATTGTAACAACATGGAAGTAAATGAATTAGAAAGAAAAGAAAGGAAAGAAAGGAAATAGAAGGGACTAAAGAGGAGAAGAAGAGGAAGAGTTGTTAGAAAGCTACAGGAAGAAGTATGGTGGAAGGAGAAAAAAAGGGAGAAGAAGAAGAGAAGAAGAAGAAAGAAAAAAGAAAAAGAAAAGGAAGAAAAGAAGAAGGGAAGGAGCTCTGAAGAGGAATTCGGATTCGGGAGGAGAAGAGCAAGGAATTGGTAGGAGAAATTAGTGAGTGGATTATTTAAACAAAGTATTTTATGTATATTTGCTGTTTGAATATTTTTAGAGAAGTTTTGAATATTGTTTGGATTTTAAGGCTAGATCTAGACTTAATTGTGATGTTTTTGAGTTGCATATGAGTTAAATGTTAGCTTATATTTGTTATACGAATTTCTGGTGGCAGGATTAATTATAGAAAATTTGGAGTTTTTATTGAAATTTTACTGCTGCTGTCGAACCAGAGGGCGTGAAGGAGGCGCCTCTTTATAGAGGTGACGTCTGCGCACCTCGGATGCGGACGCCTCTACAGTAGGAGGGTTGTGCCTCCGCATCGGCAAGTCAACACCTCCGCAATGGGAAGACGGATGCCTCTACTTGGGATGGTGGCATCTCTGCTCAGTGAAGGCAGCACCCCTGTGCAGAGGAGGTACCTTTGTAACCTGTAATGCACCCTATTTCGACTGTTTTTTATTTCAATTGAAGTGTAACCATGAACCAAACTCTAGAATAATATTTCAGAGCATTTGAAATGTTAGGAAACAAGTTCAATCCTTAAGAATTGATATTTGTTGATAATAATTATACTAAAGAATTTAAAAGATACTGAAATGCCATATATTACGAAGTCTCAGATAAAAAGACAAAATTATTATGAATAATTGATAAAGAGTATCAAAATGGCAGAATCATGCCTTTTCAAAAAATGTGAATAATGCACAAGCCTTACAATGATTAATACCTGAATAATTGAGAAGGAGAATATATATTTATGTATATATATGTATATGTATATGGGATGAGTTGGAAAAAATGAGTTGGCCACTCAATTGATAACTGTCTTTGGGACATCACATGGATTTAGAGGTGCCTTTGGAGCAAATTCTTATGGTTTAAATGTATGCATACGATACTATTGTGAATAAATACGTAATTTGGCTAGTGTGAGCCATAAAAAGAAAGTTGAGATGTTGTGAGAGAGAGTTATTTGTATATTGTTGTTCATTCGAGGAAAGGTTAAGAATTATTTATTATGAGATAATTGTATGAAACTATTAATATTGAAAGAGACAAATGATAATAATGTTGAATATGTAAATGAATAAAATTCTCAACTCTAATGGAAATTGAAATGGAAATTTTATAACAACTCAAGTCTTGAAATCTTGACGTGATAATTAAACAAATTTATATGAATTTCTATATTAATTATAATTGTAGAATAAAACTTTTTAGTGTATTGAATTATGAACTTTGGAATTTATGTGAAATGTTTATATTACTGATAAATTGGGAATTTAGACCCCAATTTTTTTGGGAATTGTTAATGGTTGAACTTTAAACGAAGTCAAGGATTTTATACAACGATTTAACTACCTCGAGTCTCATTTTTGGAAAAAGAAGTTTATATTCTTTATTATATTTTGATTTGTACTATTATTGACAATATTTAAATAATTCTTATGTGATGGGAATCTTTTATTCAATACCATTATGGAAAAGAAGTATTATTTTTATAAAGATTATCTTGATAATGACGTACTATTTTGAGTATTTAACAGCTTTCAAATTATTGTTGTATTTTAGATAAAGTGAATTTGGATCAATGTCTTTGTTTTAAAGATTTACTAGCTGCTCGCTAGGTAATTTTCTTTCAGAATTACTCATCACTGTTTTTAAAATATTTTTCACAGCTTAGTTAAAGTCTAGCTACAGTATGGCGGTACAGTAGGTTACCATGGTTTATGAGGTTACCCCAGCAGAGACTTTAGTATGATATACTGTTTGCCACGACACAGATGTTGAGTTAGTGTTTAAGGTTACAGTCCTGCCCATCGGAGCTGATGCACATGTATGATCCGTATGAGAGGAGCACTTAGACAGTGTGTGCACTATTTTCCATATCTATTATGCTACCTCACTGGATGCCCAGGTCACCCTCACTTGGGTGTGATGCAGTCTTGTGGATGCATCATTTTAGCTTTTTGCTTACAGCTATTTCCACACCCTCCAGTGCATGTCACCAGAGTTATTTTTGAGCCATTGGACTAGTTGTACTTATTGAGGGTTTCATACGCTGCTACTACTATCAGCACCACCACCATCTTATGCCGGACAGAGATCCGAGACTTGTGAGGAATAGATGCTAGGACAAATAATGTTGTATATCGGTATTATTTGTATTAGCATCTAGTACTCTTATTGTGTATATTCTGATGCTGTACATATTTCTTATATGATAGATGATTAGCACTTAGGTGCTTGATATTATATATACTATTTGGTGTGTTTGTTAAGATATTACCTTGCCATCTAGAAATTGCTAATATATGGATATATGATAAAATAATGTTGAATGGCGTAGAAGTTGTGAGAATGCCTCTATATAAGTGATATTATTTAGCTATCTGATTTAAAATAATTTCATTAGCAAAGGTTTTATTATTTATGAAATGAATGGTTATATTTTGATAATGAAAAGAAAAGATGTTGAATGAAATAGTATTGATGTGAAGTTATTATTTTACCCTCTAGATCTATGGGTATATGATTATATCTATCAAGAATATATTTGATGACAATTAAGAATGTGAGAAAGCAATGATTAAGTGATGTTATCAAGGTATGCTTATGTGGTATTGTATTAGTAGAGTTATTAAATATTGAGGTTCAAATTTGTACAGGTTTTCATATCCTTATACATGAATGTATGATAAATGACCAGATTATATGCTATAAATTGGGAGTCCATAATTAAGAATTAATTTGATTATCAGATTATTAAGTATTAAAGATATATATATATAATTGTGTATTAGTATATTATTAAGGATAAGGCGTGACAAGTTTGGTATCAGAGCTTATGGTTATTAGGTTCTGTAGACATTAAAAAATATTGTGTTATATGTTAAGGATATTGAGGAATATTGAGCTGATGAATTATAATTGTAGGAATGTATAGATATTATAGTGATAAAGATTTCTAAAGTTTTATGATTTTGATTTTCAAAAGATGGCAAGAACTAGAGGTGGAATGGTTGGAGATCGTGGTAGAGGTCATGGTAGAGTTATAGATAGAGGAAGAGGACGTGATGTCCCACCTAATGGAATAAGGCTAGTTGAGATAGCGAATGTTCCTAATAGGAGTCAAATGTCTATAAGAGAATTATCTCCATCGTCAGCTTCTATTAGCAATGAAAGAGATGATAGACTGAATGTCTGCACTGATAGTTTGCAAGGAAGTTCTATGTCAGCTGCTTCAGTATCCATCTTTGAGTGTGTTCTTCGAAAGGTGAGGAATGTGTATTATGCACCACCGCCAGAGATACCTATGAATATGCCGAACTAGCCAGTAACTCCGGTAGTACACATAGATGCTACCGATTTAGCAAGAACAATGGCAATGGTAATGGTAGAGCGTGAGAGGTACAGGAAGCTGGGAGATATTATCGAGCATGTGAAAAAGTATGGGGCTTATGATTTCCATAGAACCCTAGACCCTGGACAAGTGGATAAATGGGTCAAAACAGTGGATAAAGCCTTCAATACATTGCAGCTTAGTGATGTTGAGAAAGTAAGCAATGTATACGGCCTTATGTTCGAGAGGGCGGATAGTTGGTTAATGAGGATCAATAACCTTTATGGAGAAGCCCTTACATAGTAGCTCTTTAAGGATGAGTTTGGCAGAGAGTACTTAACAAAGACTTTCCAGAAGTAAAGGAAAGCTGCATTTGTGAACCTGGAATAAGGTCTAGGTCTATCAGGATTATACTGATAAATTTTAAGAACTATACCAGTATGCAAAGAACATTTATCCCACAGAGGAAGCAAAAAGCGATAAGTTTCGGGATGGGTTGCATGTATCCCTGAGAGGGAAGTTGAATCTTTATGCCGGTATGACCTTTCGAGGATAGGTCAAAAAGGCGATGGAACAGAAGAGACTCGACAAAGAGTTGGAGTCTCTAAATAAAGCTATATCTTATTAGCAAGAAGGATCTTCAAGATAACCTTAGAGAGGTAATCCAAATCAAAAATCAAGGTTTAATCCCTATTCGTGAAGCAATATGCGATTGGGAGGAAACTTTTGACCTCAAAGTAGTCAGATGTCTGTGAGGCAACCAGTGCCATCATTTCGACCGAACAGTTTTAGACATACTCCGAGAGGAGGAATGAATTTGCCTTAGTGTAGTTTATATAAGAAGAATCATGTGGGCAGTTATGCCAGGAGCAGTGTGCACTATTTAAATGCAATGAGATGGGACATTATACCCGTAAATGTACTAAGGGTATATTTAGGGAACCCTCAGTGCAAGAGTCAAGTGCTCCTAGATCTGAGAGAGTTGGTAGACATCCTAGTACTACAAGGACTATTGGGACTAAAAGTGAAGCTAGTAAGGCTCCACAAGCTCAGGAGAGGCCTACAGGACAAACTAGCGCAGCCAGAAATGTTCAACAAGTAAGGATTTATGCAGTAACTGAGAAAGAGGTGGAGAATACACCGGATTTAATTAAGGGTATAGCTTCTGTTTATAATAAGTTAGCTTGTGTATTAATTGATCCGGGTGCAATATTCTCATTTATATCCTCTACATTTGTTCTGTATAATAAGCTAGAATTGTTTGATAGACTATTTTAGTTTGTATACCTATAGGAGTTAGCATGATTTGTGATAAGATCACTAGAAATATTACTGTGAAAATAGGAGAAGATGAGTTAGAATGGGATTTTATGCCTTTACCATTGTGTGATTTTGATGTAATCTTAGGTATGGATGAGTTAAGTTGCTATAAAGCCAATGTTGATTTTTTGAGAGGAAAGTGATGTTTGAGAAGGAGAATGGTAGAAAAGTATGTTTTGTGGGAGATAATAGGAAAGCTCCAACTAAGAAAGTTTATGTTATGACAGCTATAAAGTATCTTAGAAAGGGGTATGATGCATATTTAGCTTTCGTAGTGGATAAAAGCAAGAAAGGAAAAGAATTGAAGGAAGTACCTATAGTTAATGAATTTGAGAATGTATTTTCAGAGGAATTACCAGGTTTACTCGTTGAGAGAGAAATTGAGTTCGAGATTGAATTATTACTGGGTATCTCACCCATATCTGAAGCTCTATATAGGATGGCTCTAGTGGAATCGAAGAAGTTAAAGGTGCAATTATAAGAGCTTTTAGATAGAGGTTTCATTAGACTAAGTTTTTCACCATGGGGAGCACCGGTACTATTTTTTAAAAAGAACGATAGGTCTATGAGGTTGTGCATAGACTACAGATAATTGAATAAGGTTACAGTTAGAAATAAGTACCCTTTGCCAAGGATTAAGAATTTATTTGATCAACTTCAGGGAGCTACTGTATTTGCTAAGATTGATTTAAGGTCTGAATACCATCAATTGCAGATTAAAGAGTCGGATGTGCCTAAGACTACATTTAAAACGAGATACGGACACTACGAGTTTTTAGTGATGCCGTTTGGACTTACGAATGCACCTGTAGCATTCATGGATTTGATGAATAGAGTTTTCAAATCCTACTTAGATAGGTTTATAATTGTGTTTATCGATGATATTTTGGTGTATTCTAAGTCTAATTTTGAACACGAAGAACATTTAAGGATTATGTTAAGTATTTTAAGAGATAGACAACTTTATGCCAAATTTAGCGAGTGTGAATTTTAGTTGGATAAGGTGATTTTCTTAGGTCATCTGATATCAGCTGAAGGAGTATATGTGGATCTAAATAAAATTATGGCCATAGTGAATTGGGAACCACCTAAGAGTGTGACAGAAGTTAGAAGTTTCTTGGGACTGGCAGGATACTACTGGAGGTTCATTTGATGTTTCTCAATAATTGTGTCACCAATGACTAAGTTATTGAGAAAGAATGTTAGATATAGTTGGACTCCTAAATGTCAGCAGAGTTTTGAAATTCTGAAGGAGAAGTTGACTATTGCACCTATTTTAATTTTACTAGTGGAAGGTGATAGATTTGTGGTGCATAGTGATACTTTAAAATAAGAGTTAGGTTGTGTGTTGATGCAGGAAGTTAAAGTTATTTCTTATGCATCCAGACAGCTGAGACCTTATGAGCAAAACTATCTCACGCATGATTTGGAATTGCCGGCGGTAATTTTTACCTTAAAGATATGGAGACATTATCTTATGGAAAAACGTGCTAAATATTCACTGATCACAAGAGTCTCAAGTATATACTCAGTCAGAAGGACTTGAATTTGAGGCAAATGAGATGTGTGGAGTTACTGAAGGACTACGATTTCACGATTGAGTACCACACGGACAAAGCTAATGTAGTGGCAGATGCTTTTAGTCAGAAATCGACTAGGAATCTGCATTACATACACGCTATTAGGATGCCCATATTGATTGAACTTAGAAGAATGAACGTTGAGCTTAGTGCAGATGCACTTGAATGCATTTTAGCCACCTTAAAAGTGAGGCCATTATTAATAGAAAAGATTGCTCAAGCTCAGAAGATCGATGATGAAGTATTGAAATGGATAGAAGATGTAAAGAGTGGAAAGAATAAATATTTGAACTGTGATGAACAAAGAGCGAAAAAGATGGGAAAGAGAATTTATATACCAGATAAAGAGGAATTAATAAGGCAAATCTTATAAGAAATGCATTGTTCTGAATATACGATGCATTCGGGAAGCACCAAGATGTACCAGAATTTAAAAGAGAATTATTGGTAAAAATGAATGAAAAAGAACATTGCGGAATATGTTTCCAAATGTTTGACGTGTCAGTAAGTCAAAGCTGAACATAGACACCCAGCTAATTTGTTGCAATCATTGCCAATACCAGAATGGAAATGGAAACACATAACCATGGACTTTGTAGTAGAATTATCGAGAACGCAGTAAGAAAATGATGCAGTATGGGTGATTGTGGACAGATTGACGAAATCTACTCATTTTCTACCGATTAAGATAACATATGGTTTGAATAAGTTGGCAGAATTATATATTAAGGAAATAAGAAGGTTTCATGGAACGCTAGTGTCTATTATGTCAGATCATAATCCGAGGTTCATTTCAAGATTCTGGCCAAGTTTACAGGAAGCACTAGGTATTAGATTGAGATTTAATACTGCTTTTCACCCTCAAATGGATAGATAATCTAAGAGGACTATCCAAGTGCTAGAAGATATATTAAGAGCTAGTTCTTTAGATTTTGGTGGAAACTGGGATAAACAAGTGCCATTAATGGAGTTTGCATGCAATAATAGTTATCAAAGCAGTTTGGATATGGCACCATTTGAGGCTTTGTATGGTAGGAGATGTAGAACTCCTATTTGCTAAGATGAAGCAGGATAGAGAAAATTGTTAGGTCCTGAATTGGTTCAGATCACTACGAATAATATTCAAATAGTTAGAATCAATCTTAAGACAGCTCAGGATAGGCAGAAGAGTTATGCAAATTTGAAGATGATGAATATTGAGTTTAGGGTAGGTGATAAAGTATTTTTGAAAATATCTCCATAGAAATGAGTGATAAAGTTTGAAAAATAAGGAAAGTTGAGTCCTAGATTTATAGGACCGTATAAAGTTATTGAAAGAATTAGGCCAGTAGTTTATCGGTTAGCCTTACTCCCAACTCTTGAAGGAGTGCACAATGTGTTTCATGTATTTATATTAAGGAGATATAGAAGTGACCCCACTCACATTTTGAAAGAACAACCTGTGGAGTTAAGAGAAAATTTAAGTTATGAAGAAGCACCTAAAGTAATTTTGGCTAGAGAACAAAAAGTGTTGAGGAACAAGGTTATTCCTTTAGTCAAAGTATTATGGAAGAATCACTCTCAAGAAGAAGCTACATGGGAGCGAGAAGAGGACATGAGACATAGATATCTAGAACTTTTGTGATTACTTATGCTTGTACAAATTTTAAGGATGAAATTTCTTGTAGTCGGGGAGAATTGTAACACCCGTGTCCTTGAACCGGATTAATTTAAATAAATGATAAATAAGGAATATTTTATTATATTAAATTAGTATTGATTGGAGTTATTATTATTAATTTGGATAAGTAATTAAGGAGTTCATTTTCATACATTAAATTATTATTGTTGGGAGTTAATATTTTATTGTGGTAAGAAATATAAGAATAAATATAAGAATAATGTTGAATTATGTTAAATAAGAATTGAGAAGGATGAAATTGAAAGGGAATTTAGGATGTAATTGTAACAACATGGAAGTAAATGAATTAGAAAGAAAAGAAAGGAAATAGAAGGGACTAAAGAGGAGAAGAAGAGGAAGAGTTATTACAAAGCTATAGGAAGAAGTATGGTGGAAAGAGAAAAAAAAGGAAGAAGAAAAAGAGAAGAAGAAGAAAGAAAAGAGAAAAAAAAGGAAGAAAAGAAGAAGGGAAGGAACTCTGAAGAGGAATTCGGATTCAGAAGGAGAAGAGCAAGGAATTGGCAGGAGAAATTAGTGAGTGGATTATTTAAACAAAATTTTTATGTATATTTGGTATTTGAATATTTTTAAAGAAGTTTTGAATACTGTTTGGATTTTAAGGCTAGATCTAGACTTAATTGTGATATTTTTGAGTTGCATATGAGTTAAATATTAGCTTATATTTGTTATACGAATTTCTGGTGAGATTAATTATGGAAAATTTGGAGTTTTTATTGAAATTTTGCTACTGCTGTCGAACTAGAGGGCGCAAAGGCGGTGCCTCTTCGTAGAGGCGACGTCTGCGCACCTCGAATGTAGACACCTCCACAGTAGGAGGGTGGCGCCTCCGTAATGGGAAGGCGGACACCTCTACTTGGGATGGTGGCGCCTCTGCTCAGCTAGGGCGGTGCCCCTGTGCAGAGGAGGCACCTCTATAACCTGTAATGCACCCTATTTTGATTTTTTTGTTTCAATTGAAGCGTAACCATGAACCAAACTCTAGAATAACATTCCAGTATATTTGAAATGTTAGAAAACGAGTTCAATCCTTAAGAATTGATATTTTTTTATAATAATTATACTAAAGAACTTAAAAGATACTGAAATGCCATATATTACGGAATCTCAGATAAAGAGACTAAATTATTATGAATAATTGATAAAGAGTATCAAAATGGCAGAATCATGCCCTTGCAAAGAACATGAATAATGCACAAGCCTTATAATGATTAATACCTGAATAATTGAGAAGGAGAATATATATTTATGTATATATATGTATATGTATATGGGATGAGTTGGAAAACATGAGCTGGCCACTCGATTGATAACTGTCTTTGGGACAGCGCAGGGATTCAGAGGTACCTTTGGGGTGAATTCTTGTGGTTTAAATGTATGCATATGATACTATTATGAATGAATATGTGATTTGCCTAGTGTGAGCTATGAAAAAAAAGTTGAGATGTTGTGAGAGAGAGTTGTTTGTATATTACTGTTCATTCGGGGAAAGGTTGAGAATTATTTATTATAAGATAATTGTATAAAACTATCAATATTGAAAGAGATGAATGATAATAATGCTGAATATGCAAATGAATGAAATTCTCAAGTCTAATGGCAATTGAAATGGAAATTTTATAACAACTCAAGTCCTGAAATCTTGACATGATAATTAAACAAATTTATATGAATTTCAATATTAATTATGATTGTGGAATAAAGCTTTTTAGCGTATTGAATTATGAGATTTAGAATTTATGTGAAATTTTTATATTACTGATAAATTAGGAATTTAGACCCCAAATTGTTTGGGAATTGTTAATGGTTAAACTTTAAAGAAAGTCAAGGATTTTATACAATGATTTAACTGTATCGAGTCTTATTTTTAGAAAAAGAAGTTTATATTCTTTATTATATTTTCATTTGTACTATCATTGACAATATATAAATAATTTTAATGTAACGGAAATCTTTTATTCAATACCTTTGTGGAAAAGAAGTATTATTCTTGTAAAGGTTATCTTGATAATGACGTACTATTTTGAGTATTTAACAGCTTTCAAATTATTACTGTATTTGGGATAAAGTGAATTTTAGATCAATGTCTTTGTTTTAAAGATTTACTAGCTGCTTGCTGGGTAATTTTCTTTCGGAATTACTCACCACTATTTTTAAAATATTTTTCACAGCTTAGTTAAAGTCTAGCTACAGTATGGTGGTACAGTGGGCTACCATGGTTTATGAAGTTACCCCAACAGAGACTCTAGTATGATATATTGTTTGCCATGACACAGATGCTGAGTTAGTATTCAAGGTCACAGTCCTGCCCATCGGAGCTGATGCACGTGTATCATCCGTGTGAGAAGAGCACTGATCGATGAAATCCGCAAGTATACGGGTCAAGTTATAATATAGGATTGTAAGTCCAAATATCGTCCCACAAAGAAGGGTTTAAGTATTAATTCACTTAATTAAATTGCTTGTCTAAACGAATCAATAATCAATTGTTTATAGAATTAAAATAATAAAAGAATTAAAAACCATTTTAATGATTAAATTTAAAACAAATATGTATGCAATTATACTAGAGTTTCTCTTTTCACC
>CATIWO010597053.1:0-15673 GCA_949673435.1 Macaranga tanarius | reverse complement strand
AGGGAAAATATTCATTTAACACTGAAATAAAGTTACATCATGTTGTCCCATAATAGTAAGTGTAAACAATAATTGTTCAATAACATAAAGTTGCCCAAGTTTGTGCTAAATAAATCAAATTCAAGCTCAATGTTCAACCTTAGAAATTCAATACAATTTGAAGGCTGAAATATGACATTTTTACTTCACAAAACTATCATTATAAAATGCAACCCAAGCAACCTACTTTGGGCTATTCAAACTCAATTTTAAAATATTAATTGGGTGCATTTTCAAACAGCATCAAATCTGAAATTTAGTAAATTCAAAAGCAGAAAATGAAATCTTATATTTTAGGGTTGGTAATCAAGACTTCAACATACTAAAATTTAATTTATAAGGGCTTGATATATACTTACCAAAATAGCCTACAAACACACAAAATCAGCTTTCCAAGCTGCCTAGTTAACACCAGCACCCTCCTTGGCTTTTGCAGCACCTAATACATACATTTATATTCATAAATCATCAATATAATAAGTTTATGTACTGTCATAATCATGTAGCCCTTAAAAGATATATAAACTATGCCAACATACTCAATTATACAAAACCAGCCTAATTATTCTAAAGGGGACAGAATTCAGGGTGAACTTTGAAACATTTCTGGGAATTATAGAGAAGGAATTTACTCTTAGATATATATGTATAGTTTATGCTATTAAAATTTCACTTCAAGTAGTCAACTACATAGTGAGATATAGATAACTAAATCTAACCAGCTCAAGCTGTGCTTACAGAATGAGCAATAAAATGTTCAGCTTTATTCCATTACCCTACAGGTAGAACTAGCTCAAACTCAAAGCACCAAAGTTATTGGGGACTCTTCAATATTTTTCTAGAATTAAACCATACTAAATTTAGAGCTTTCTAGCTCAAGCTATGATTAAAGCACAGAGACTGATGAACCTGGAAAATTAAACCCGAGATGATAGTTTACAAACCCTGACTCAATTTAACAAGAACTCTTAAAATACTAACCAAATGAACCTCTATAATCTTTAGGGATGATGATTAATGATCTGAAATAGTTTTAGACTCTTAAATTCAGCTTCTAAAAATTAGCTCCACTTGAAGAATTGAGTAACTCTCTCTAAACTCCCTCTCTCTCTCTCTCTCTCTCTCTCTCTCTCTCTCTCTCTTTTTCTTTCTTTCTTTCACCTAAGCAAATGTTTCATATATATTTCCTTTAATCCTACACCAAGAACGACCATATGTCTTTTTAGAGCTAAAGAAGATCATTCTAGACTTTAATTGGGATATATTAAATGTAAAATATTCAATTAGGCCATTAATAAAATGGTTTTATTACCTATAAATCCTCAAACTTTTAATTATTTCACTTTAAGCTATGAATTCATTTCAAATGAGTACACATATTTATTGACAGTTTAATTACTTATTATTTACTTCAATTCAAGTTTATATTCTTTATTTTCTTATAATTTAATTCATTTTGAGTGTCATCAAAAATTGAAAATTCTTGCTCCTTAACTAAGTACTGACATCGGCTCCATCCTAAGCCATAGGTTAACTATATATACAATGTCCAATGTATGCTCAAGAGTATGGGTGTTATAATTCTTTCCCCTTAAAAAGAATTTCATCCTCGAATTTTATCGGGCACTTACCTTAATCAGTGAACCACTCTACAATAACCTAAAAACTTCTTCATCTCTAGTTATTAAAGCTAAGACCTTTTTTCAAAGTTCTGTATATCATTACATAAGTTAATAAGTTCCTCATTTATTTCTTATATCTAATGCATTAATCCATTTATCACATTGATTAATGCATCACAAAATAAATCAAACTTAATTCGTAAATCTTGATCTCAAGAATATGTCAACTTAACTTTAATTCTTAAACTTATATCTCCAACAACGTTAACTTTCTAAATTTGTCACATGTATAAATTCTTAGGTTATTCTTTTATCCTTTTTATTCTTATAACGCTTCATAATTTTCTATTATTAGAGTATTAATATATCAACTAATAACCACAATGCCATGGTGTTTCTCACTGTCCATGGCATTTATCAATCCTATACTTAATGTTTACTCAAATTAACTCTTCATATAACTTGTTCTCTCATGATAACTATGAGATCTCAAGCCTACAAGATTATATGATAACTAGATACATAAATTTTTAAATTTTATAGTGGATATTATTTTAATATATATATATATATATATGTTGGATTATGGACACTCATGACTGTACATAATCCACTTTCAAATTCAAACAGATTTAGATAATTTGATATATTATCTAAATAATAATTTGTTTTAAGTTTTAAATTTGGATATTAAAAAAATCCAAATAAAAGTCTACTTCTACCTCTTTTATTTGGAATGGGTTTTATGTTCTGTACTTAGAACTCAAAAACACAATACACAAAAATTAAAAAAAAATGCTTTCTACATAAAAAAGCTCTTTTCCCATCGTTCTTCATCCTAGTAGTATTTAGATTATGAAAATAATAGCCTTTGCTCTAGTAGTCAAGGCTTCGATCATCATATTTGTTACGTATTCCACTGCAGGAGAAAATGGTTAGTGACCTTACCTTACTGTATTTGTTTTTATGCTTTATCTTTCATTGGTATCAGAGTAATATCTTCATGATTTAATACTATTGGTATGATTTTGTTGAAAATCATTTAGAAAATATATTTTTTATCTACTAGTTAATGCACTGTATTTTCTAGAAATTAGTGTTTTTCTGTCTTCTAGTGCATATATAAGTTTTGATTTTTAAATTACTATGAAAATTGATATCACTAGTTTAGGAGGGGCATTTTTAAGTTTTGACCTTACCAATGAGACGAGAGTACCCGAAAACCCCCCATCGAAAAAAATCCGAGCATCAGAATCGGCCAGGAAGGAGGAGCGTGGCCTATATATGCTACCTTCGGTGAGTGAAGTTTTGGATCCACTCAGCATCTGGGTTGGCCACGTGATGAGAGCTGATTGGGAGCTCAAGACACGTGGGCCAATAGGCTCCTGCCATATGGCAGAAGCTATTGAATTAGCATCCATATCATCACGACGTGGACCAATGGAATGTGTACATGTGACAGATGACTTGTCTACCACGTTAGCTCCATTTGACCAACCAAAGGTTGACACATATCTACCATATGGTAGACACGTAAGCAAGATGTTGACACGTGGTGATGATGTGGCCGCCATATCAGTACTTAGGACTATAGTATATTGACATGTGGCATATATGTCAGTAACACAGATCAATAACCTTGTGACATGTGGCATCAATTAAAATATTTTATGATTCTGGTTTTATTTTGGATAGTTTTATTATTACGGATATTGATCACATTAATTTCAATAATAATGTTAGTTTTTGTTTAGTTACTACTACACATAATTATGAAAATAATGTGCATTTATGGCATGCTAGATTGAATCACATTGGCCAAGATCGAATGAGTCGATTAGAAAAATAAGGCCTTTTAATTTAGAAAAAGTCAAATTATCTACTTATGAGTATTGCCTTAAAGGAAAACTAACTAGAAAACTATTTGGAAAAGCAACTAGAGCCAAATTTCCTTTGTAATTAGTTCATTCCAACGTATGTGGTCCAATGAATATGAGGGCTAGACATGGGTCCTACTACTTCATTACCTTTATAGATGACTATTCTAGATATGGTCACGTCTACTTAATGTCCTACAAATCTGAAGCTTTAAATTGCTTCAAAACTTTTATGAATATGGTGAAAAATCAATTAGATAGAAGGATTAAAGCCTTGAGAACCGACCATAGTCGTGAATATCTTTCTAAAGATTTTAAGACTCTATGTGATGAAAAAGGAATTGAGCATAAGTTGTCTATTATTAGAACTCCTCAACAAAATGGAGTTGTTGAAAGAGGAAATAGGAATCTTCTTGATATGGTTAGATCTATGATGGCACAAGCAAATTTACCAATTTCCTATTGGGGAGATGCATTGCTCACTGCCACTTATATTCTAAACTTTGTGCCCTCTAAGTCTGTTACTACTACCCCATATGAGTTATGGACTGGTCAAAAACCCAACCTAAGCTCTTTGAAACCTTAGGGTTGTGCTGCCTATGTTCATAATTCCTCAAATAAATATAAAAAATTAGGTTCAAGAGGTAAAAAAGAGTATCTTTGTGAGATACCCTATAGTGTTAAAAGGATATATTTTCATAGGTGAGCACGAAAATGGCACAGTGACAGAATTTGAATCACGAGACGTCGTATTCATTAAGAATGAATTTTCTAAGTTGGGCGATGTAGGTCAAGACTATATTCTCTATGAGACGCAAGAAATGAACACTCAAAGTTCACTCCATTCGAGTAGGAGAAATATAGAGGAAGAAGACAATGATCTTCCACCTCTAAATGATCTGAATGTTCATGATCTTGAGTTTAGTGGGAGTATAATTCCTGACTCCAGTAGGAGTATGGAAATTGAACCAAGTGGGAGCATTCTGAATTATGATGAATATATGAGACATGTTTATCAAGATTCTGAATTGCAAAGATCATAAAGAAATATTATTTTACCTAAAAGATATCGATATGATGGCATGAGTCAAGCTCTTTTAGTTGGCCTACAAGAAGTTAATGAGCTAAGGAATGTGTCTGAAGCTCTTTCATATCCGATCAAAGGTGAAAGGATTAAAGCAATGGAAGAAGAAATGGTATCCATGAGATCAAATCATGTTTGGGAATTGGTTGATCTGCCAAGAGGATGCAAAGTAATTGGGAACAAATGGGTTCTTAAGATCAAGTGAAAAGCCGATCAAAGTATCAAAAGATACAAGGCTCGCCTAGTAGCAAAGGGTTATACATAATAAGAAGGGATTGACTATGAGGAGACTTTCTCTCATGTTGTAAGATTTATTTCCATAAGGTTAATTCTTACTATAGTGGCAAATTTAGACCTAGAGCTACATCAGATGGATGTGAAGACTGCTTTTCTCGATGGAGAATTGGATGAAGAAATCTATATACAATAACCAGTAGGTTTCAAATAAAAGGTTTACAGATTGCTAAGATCAATCTATGGCCTTAAATAGTCTTCTAGACAGTGGTATATTTGGTTTCATAATACGGTTATTTCAAATAACTTTGTTATAATAGACGAAGATCACTGTGTTTATTCCAAAAGCTCTGGAAGTAAATTTGTCATCATGACATTATATGTTTATGATATACTTATAGTAGGAAATAATGTTGAATACCTAAAGAACATTAAAAGTTGGTCGTCGTCCAATTTTGAGATGAAAGATATAGGTGATGCATCATATATTCTTAGAGTAAAGATTACAAGAGATCGTTCGAGAAGGTTGTTGTCTCTTTCTCAAGAGACATATATTAACAAAGTTCTTGAAAGGTTTCATATACAAAACTGCAAGCCCATAAGTAACCCTATAGCTAAGGGAGAGACCTTTACTAAAGAATATGTCCCTAAACATAACAAGAGGTTGAACCTATGAAGAATGTTCCTTATGCAAGCGCCGTTGGAAGTCTTATATATGCAATGTTGTGTACAAGACCTGATATTTGCTATGCTGTTGGGATAGTAAATAGATATCAGTCCAACCCATGTGAAGCACATTAGAAGGCAGTTAAGAGGATTTTGAGATACTCAAAAGGAACTATGGACTACTCGCTGTGTTATCAAGGAAAGGATCTGCAATTAAGAGGAAACACAAATGCTGATTGGGCTGGAGACGTAGATGAGAGGAAATCTACATCTGGTTTTATTTTCTTATTAATCAATTCTACCATCTCCTGGAGTAGCAAAAAATAAACATGTGTTGCCTTATCAACAATGGAAGCTGAATTCATTGCATTCTCAAGTACTATCTAAGAGGGAGTATGGCTTAAAAGATTCCTAGACCATCTTAAAGTAACTTTCTCTGAAGAACCTGTGACAATCTTGAGTGATAGTCAATCGTCAATAGCTTATACTAAGGATCCCAAGTTCCATAGTAAGACTAAGCATATTGACATCAAGTATCATTATGTTAAAGATATAGTTGCACGAGGAGAGGTGCACTTAAAGTATCCGTTGACAAAAGCTTTCACTAGAGATGTGTTTGAGAGGCACATTAAATGTTTTGGTTTGTGTAGATTTTAGAAAATACTTTGCTTATCATGTAATTTGAACATGATTTGTTATATGTTTATTTTCAATAAATATGTAGATGTACATTTGGTAATACATAAAGTGTTAACATTAAATGTATGTGACATTTAAAGCATGTTAGATAGAGAAGTAACCCACTCACACGGGTGTTTATCTTAATTTTATTAAATGGGTTTAACAAAGATTAGGATGAGGTAATATTTTAAACAAACAAGGGAGTTACGAGAGCTCGTTTAATATGCATATGTCATCTTGTTTAAGTATTAGATAAGTTATAGTTTAAGTGCAAGATAAAATCTTACATTTCATTTCATGATTTGTAAGTAGATTTATATAATCTTTAAAAGGAGAATTAAAGGTAATTCTTCTTAATTATGTCTTTATGGCCAGAAGCAGCCTCAATTAAGTGTAAAGGTTTGGTACTGAGAAGCACATGAATGTGTAGCTTCTGTATGGTGTTAAATATATGATTATGATCATTTTAAAACATGCACCCTTTTTAAGAAAAGAATGAACACCATAACGCATGATTCATACCATGTGTGCAAAATTCGACCGGGGATGGGAAGTTATAAAAATAATCAAATGATCTCAATCTTTTCTAGTGTGAGACCCGTTCCATAAACTTATAGTTTTTAAAAACCTACCTTTAAGACTTGGGGCATATTTCTAAAGTATAGTTTGATGTGGCTGTTTTAGAAAAATCTCTGAAAGGTAATGAGAGATACGACCTGAAGGAATTAACTGGATAAGCGAGTTAAACCATATAAAGGAATAATGTATGAGAGGAAGATTACTGATAGACTACATTTAATATTTCTATTATTCACTGGCTAGCCTATTATGAGTACCATAAGTGGTATGTACATAATAGAGGACATAGAATATTGCTAAGAGATCAAAAGGTAGCAATAAATGTAAAGAAGTAATTTGGAGTAAGGCATATGTCAAGATATAGAATCTATTATCGAGACGCTATACATCTCTAACAAGTGTATAACATAAGTGCTCTAGTTATATGTTGGTCGCACGATCTATTTATCAGTATGAATGGGATGAAAGGTGAATATGTTCAGTCATGTGCGAGTGGGAGATGTTGGATTATTGACACCCATTACTGGACATAATCCATTTCAAAATTCAAACACAAAAGATTTAAATAATATGAGATATTATCTAATAATAATTATTATTGGTTTTAGATAATATGAGATATTATCTAATAATAATAATTATTAGTTTTTAAATAATATGAGATATTATCTAAAACTTATCTCTATCTTTTAGATATAAAAAAGATTAGAAGAAGAATTCTCTCTACACACAAGAATTCTCTCTACACAAAAAAATTCTCTGCACAAAAAAAAAATTTCTCTACACAAAAAGTTTTTCTTCTATTTTTTTCATCCTGGTAATATTTAAATCGTGAAAACAACTTTTGCTCTAGTATTCAATACTTTGATCATCAAACATGTTTCATATTCCGCTGCAAAATGTTAGTGACCTTACTCCTTTATGTTATTTTCTTCACATTAAAATTCAATCACTTATTATATATAAATTAAACTAAGATTGTACCTCGCTTTCTTATCGACAGATGCACATCCCTAGTACAAGGCAAAGGAAAGAAAGAGCACGAAAGACGAGCATGGAGATCAAGTGGGCAATAGCTTGGTGGGATTAATTATGAAAGATGTCAACTCTAATTATAAAGAAAGATTCGCTCTGTCTATTATTGATGATGTATATATGCATATATCAAAACTACACTAGAAAGCTATAGGCTTTCAGGTTGTTTAACACAACATTATTTTAACCCAAATACAAAGAAAAAAATAGGCAGCTTGATGCCATTTTCAAGATATAGATATATATGTGTACGTAGACCTGAACGAAAATGATTGAATACAAATATAAATGAAAGCAAAAAGCCAACAATTTGGTAGTAATAAAAAATGGCCGGCGTGCTATATATGCCGACAATAGCTTCGTCGGATTAATTTTGATAGATGTGAACTCTAAATATAAAGAAAGACTCGCCCTGTCTATTATTTATTGGTCATGTACGTAAATGATCAAAACTAGACTAGAAAGCTATAGGCCTTCAGGTTGTTCAACATTATTTTTACCCAAATATGAAATAAATAAATAAAAAAAGCAACTTGATGCCATTTTCAATATAGACAAAAAGATTTTAAAAAAAAGTCCCTGAATTTTTATGAAAAAGCATTTAATACCATAAACTTAATATCGATTCATCGAAATCCATAAACTTTTAAAATTGATTCAAATAGCCCTCTTTTTAAAATTTAACTAACAGAGTTAAATTTTTAACTTTTAGGACTATAAAGGTAAAAAACCCTTAATCTTTTATTTTAGCACAATTAAACCCTAAAATATTCTAAAATTCAGAATATTTATTTATGTATATATTTATTTATTAATATTTTAATTTAAACATTTATTTTAGTGTGTCAAATTATTCTAATTTATTCTTAAAAATTATTTATTTCAAAGCATATGTTACTATTTTTCTTAAAAATAATTTTAAAGCATAAACATTATTGGCATGATTTTATTTAAAAGTGTAAATATTATCATTAAAAAATCAATTATTAATCTAAATTATTCTACACTATATATTTATATTTTTAAAAAATAATTTTAAAGTGTACAAATTTTTATTTTTATAAAAATTATTGTAAAATGATATGCTTTTCATCCCTTAAATATTGAATTGGGATGACCTTTTTTTTTTTTTTTTTTTTATCATGGATTGAATGTCTCGTATCATTTCCTCTGAAATCATCCATATTTATAATAATTTTTATAAAAATAAAAAAAATTTACACTCTAAAATTATTTGTTAAGAATAAAAATATATATTTTAGAATAATTTAGATCAATACTTTTTTAATGTTGATTTTTTCACTCTTAAGTAATTTTTGGCCAATAATTTTTATGTTTTAAAATTATTTTTAAGAAAACAAGTAATATATGCTTTAAAATAAATAACTTTTAAGAATAAATTAATTTTTTAAAAATAATTTTACAATCAAAAATAAATTTTTTAAAATAAGATTTTAATTAGTAAAAATAAATAAATAAATATTTTTAATTTTGAAATATTTATTGTTTAATTGTACTAAAATAAAAGATTAAAGACTTTTTGTGCCTTTTATAGTCCCAAATGTTAAAAATTTAACTTTGTTAGCTAAATGTAAAAAAGAAAAAAAGAAAAAAAGGGCTATTTGAACTATTTCTAAAAGTTTATAAGCTTTGATGAGTTAAAATTTAATGATATTAAGTACTTTTTTTTTTTTATAAAAGTTCAAGATGTTTTTTTTTTTTTTTTGTACATTTTACCTTCTATATGTATATAGACCTGAACGAAATGATTGAATAGAAATATAAAGGCAAAAGTTAAAATAAAAAAAAAAAAAAAACCTTGAACTTTTATGGAAAAACACCTCACACCTTAAACTAAAAAAGTACATCAAAACTCACAAATTTTTAAAAATATAGATAATTTTTTAGTCATTTTTCGGTGTAAATAGTTGTACCTATACAACTGCAATTAAAACCGTTAGATTAAAATTTAATTAATTATAATCATTAATATATTTTATCGGTATTGATACACAAATATAATTAATGGTTGTAATTAAATAAAAATTAATTTAATGGTTGTAATTTTATTTGTATAGATATAAATGTTTACACCATAGAAAAAAGCCTTAACTTTAACTTAATAGTGTTAAATTTTTAACTTTTCAGACTATGAAAAATATAAAAAACCCTTAATCTTTAATTTTGATACAATTAAATCCTAAATATTTTTAAAATTTTAAATATTTATTTATTTGTTTATTAATTAACATTTTATTTTAAAAAATTATTTTAGAATGCACAATTATTTAAAACAATTTGCCAATATTTATTTAAAAGATCAATAATTTTTACACTTTTAAATAAATTTTGTTAATAATTTTTACAAGAATCAAAATTTTTACACTCGAATTATTTTTAAGATATTTTAGAATGATTTATATCAATAAATTTTTAATGATAATGTTTAAACTTTTAAATAAATTTTGACAATAATTTTTATACTTTAAAATTATTTATAAGAAAATAAATAACATATGCTTTAGAATAAATAATTTTTAAAAATAAATAATTTTTAAAAAATAATTGTGCACTCTAAAATAAATTTTTAAATTTTAATTAATAAAAAAATTAAAAAATATTTTAAATTCCAAAAATATTTCGGTTTTAATTGTACTAAAAATTAAATATTAATTTTTTTTTTTACCATTTATACTCCCAAAAGTTAAAAATTTAACTCTGTTAAGTTAAAAAAGGGTTTACTTGAATCATTTTTAAGAGTTTTATAAATTTTAATATATATTTTTAAATTAAGGTGTTAAGTTTTATTTTTATGAAAATTCAAGTTTTTTTTTTAACCTTTTGCCAAAAATAAATGAGAGCAAGAAACCAACAATTGGTAGTATATAAAAAATGGTTGGCGTGCCATATGTCTCATGGAAGAAATATTCTATTTTTGGCCGGCATATTAGGACAAATAATGATTAGGCAACAATATTTTTTTTTTATTTAGTAAAAAATTTAAAATATTATGAGTAGGTAAAAGGGGACAATCATCCCTTTAAATAATATAAAAATTAATTTTATAAATTAATAATAACATAATTTAAAATTTTATAATTTAAATATTATTGAAAAATAGCCAGTACCAAATTATGCCCTCACTCATGATCAAACACCACTGAAAAAAAAAAAGCTCTCTTTTCATTAATGAGTATCTAATGAATTTCCTGTGAGTTATGGAAATGTTAAAATTGCCATGACTACTTGCAGAACAGTGCTTTTTTTTTTTTGGTGCACAATCTGGAGGAATATATAATAAGGACTACATGGCCCTCAAATTATGAGAACATTTTTTTATATAGAATTTTTATCTTTTAATGCTTCTCAGCTTAAAATTTGTGTTAATCTGAAAATATAACCTTATTGATCATAGATTTGGGTCCAAGGCTAATCCTTTAGAAGATATATAACTCAGTAGATTGCCTTAATAAAATTAAAATATGGATAATTTTTTTTCCTATCCGTTTGGAGGAATTCCTCCTACTTAATGAGGTGTCAACTTACTAAACTGCCAATAATTAATGAAATAAAAGAGTTTTAATTTCTCTTTAAGTGCTAGAAAAATATAAAAAGACAACAATATCCTTATACACTAACAATCAAACAAAACAATTAAACAACTTTTATGCATTAACAAATAAATAAAATTGTTCTTTTTTTTAAACAAACAACATTGTTTGATTTTTTGAAATAGAAGATGTTTTCACTTTTTTTAATAAATCACAATCTTTTTTTTTGCAAAAATTATTTTTCTAATTTTTTTATTTGAGATTGAATGTATTTTTAATTTTGAACCTAATACTTCAATAAAAAATTTATGTTATTTACATATTCACACTTAAAATTTATAAGAGAATAATTTGCTATGAAAAATAAAGTATAATTTGAATACAGAAAAAATATTTTAATGATTTGTATTTTCATAAGAGATTTTCAAAAGTTAAAAAAAAAAAAATTATTAGTTATTGGGAGTTTAAGAAGCTGACACCTCATCAAGTACGAGGGATTCCTCTTATATGGGTAGGAAAAAAAATCATCCTTAAAACATTAACTAACGAAAAAATTTAAAGTTGATAAACAAAAAACCTTAGCACAACATATTTTTTTCAATCTGGTATCCAGAATTAGTCTGACTAATCCAGAGCGTGCCGGGTAGGACTCCGAAGGGCGGCCAAGCACTACCTCAAGAGTTTTAAAGTAGCTGCATACCTAAGACTCAAACTCGAGACCTCTAGTTAAGTTGGAAAAGTTCCCTGCCAACTCATCCATACCCTCTTGGGTTTAGCATAGCATATTTAATTACGAAATAAGATGACACATCACTTTTACAAGTTAACTAATGGTAAGATTGCACATTACCAATGAGGGTGTAATTAATTACACTGAGAAGGTAAGTGGTGTAGTGAGCAAATTTTTCAAAGCTTTAGGCACAACTCAAGAGCCAACTTAATATGCTCATCCATTTCAAGGTTATCAAAATGTTTTAGCTGCTCAAGAGCATCCTCCCATTCATATTTCTCTTTTTTACTTTTCAATGTAGCTGCAATTACTACAATTAAAACTGGCAAACCTGCGCAACTCTTTGCTGCTTCAATAGCTAGAGGTTGAATATTGTGATCTTTCACAACACCAGCCTTTATTTGAAAGAGAAGCCATGCCTCTTCATCCTCTAAAATGTTTGGCTTGAACCAAAAATCTCTTTCTACACCCATATTCGACAATACATTTAGATTTCTTGATATCATCAATATTTTGTAATTTTTGTCACCATTACCAAAATATCTTCTCCAGTTTGATTCCTACCCAAACATCATCAAGAATTATGAGAACTTTCTTCTCTTATTTCAATCGCGCGTGTAATCTAGCTACTCTTCAGCAGACTCCATATCAAATTTGAAATCTAACCAATCTGCGATCTCTTATTGAATTCCTTTCAGGTCTATTTTTTAGGTTACAGTTATAAGATAGGTCTGCCGCCATACTATTTTTTTCACGTTATCTAACTGTTTGTTTGATTTAGATGTAAGCTACAAGAAAGCAAGTCATATATAGGAATCAATGACGCTGAAGTACACTACTGAGGATAGTGTAAAGCAAAAATTTGTATGTGGAAATTACTATAGGTGGGAGATGATTGATGATAAGGAGATCATGCATCAAATCTATAAATACCACAAGTTATTGGAGAGTCTAAAAAATAACAATATCAACCTGTAAGATGAGTTTGTAAGTGAATTATTAATTGAAAAATTGCCTAACTCTTATTAGCAGCATTTGAAACATAAGGAGAAAAAGATGACTCTGTAAGAACTGATCCGACACATCCTGATTAAAGACACTAATCAGAAAGAAATGAAAACCACGAAGGCAAAAGAGCTATCAACCAAAGCAAATCTGGTGCAGGATAAGGCCACTCTAAAACCTGTCTAGAAAATGTATAAACAAAAATCTTTCAAGTCCAATCAATCCCTAAAGGTTGCTAACCCTGAAATCAAGAAAATGGAGGGTATTGCTTTGTTTATTGCAAACTAGGTGATCATGCTCCACAGTGCAAGAGAAGAGTTAAACAAGAAACTTCTGGAAATACGAAACCTCCTAAACTAAGGGTCAACCTAGTTGAAGGGGATGATGATGTGATTATTGCTATAATTTCTGAAGTGAATCTGGTGGCCGCTACTAAGGACTGGGTAGTAGACTTTGGAGCTACTAAATATATTTGTGCAAGCAGAGATATATTTTTCTCGTATGCACCTATAGGGGATGAAAATGAAGTGGTTTACCTTGGTGATTCCCATACTGCTCTAGTATTAGGGAAAGGAAAAGTCGTGCTCAAACTCACCTCTAGCAACACATTAGTCTTAAGTGATGTATTACATGTCCCTAATATTAGAGCTAATTTAATTTCTGTTGCACTGTTAGGGAAAGCTGGGGTTAAGATCTCTTTTGAATCTGACAAAATTGTGATGACCAAAAATGATGTATTTATTGGGAAGGGATATTGTAACCAAGGTTTATTTGTATTAAATGTTTCTGAAATGAATAATAATGCATCTACTTCTGCTTACTTGATTGATTCTTATAATATTTGGCATGCTAGATTATGACATGTTAGTATTGAAGGGAATGGAGATCAAAGCAACTAAATATGTGGAATTTTAAAAATTTTGGAAGCATGCAACACTTGCATCAAGTTTGAATCCATTCCATGCCACAAGATCCAAATCACGTGCAATTTACATAACTAATATATCATGCATCATGGATAATATTTTAGCAACAATTAAAAAGACATGTAATTATATTACAAGTCCTACATACTAAGAGTTAAATAACACTTACAAAACTCCCTAGTGTGTAGAATGCTCGACAAGTTTTGATTGTTGCGATCCTCTATCTCTGAGCTTCCCAAGTGTGAAGCCTCTAGCTCGAGACACACGGATTGCACTTGGTTGATCTTCGAGATTAATAAAGCTCTCCACACAAGCCTCTCTATAAATGACCCAAGAGCTTATGAAAGCTTATTTAATCTTGAAGTATGGAACTTAAAGCTACCCTCCCAAGGATGATGGTTTTTGATCTTGTACAACACTTGTACAAATTTGGCTATAGGTTGGAGAAATCACAACTCTTGTGATGTTGTTTTTTCTTTTATTAGAATAACCAACTCTCTCAAATGCCTTAACAAAAAATTCTCTAACCAAAAATTGTCTTATTATAAGCCTTGATGTCTTCTCCCACAAGCTTGCAACTATTGCAAGATTAGCTTCCAAGTTTGTAACATGGACAAGAGTAGCCACCAAGTTTACCACATATAGAAGAGTAGCCACCAAGCTTCTAATGCCTATGTTTGGTTGTATGAATTTCCTTATCCCTATTCCATTAACACTTAATGGGCTTGGGCCAAGACTTAGGATATGGGCTTCTCTACACTTAGAGAAGGCCTATCCAATCCAAACAATTAATGGGCTAGATTAAACTATTTAATCAATACCCAATCCATATAATTAACAAGTGGGCTAGTTTAAATTCTTTAAACAAAGCCCAATATTTATGGTCCATCTTATGGGCCATATCCATCATCCATAATTTTCATGGTCCATCTCATGGCCATGTCCATATATATATATATATATATATGTATGTATGTATTTGGAAGGCTAATTATTAATTTAATCTTTAATTTACAAAACTCCCAAGTATGTAGAACGCTCGACAAGCTTTGATTGTTGCAATCCACTAGCTCTAAGCTTCCCAAGTGTGAAGCCTCTAGCTCGATACACATGGATTGCACTTGGTTGATCTCCAAGATTAATAAAGCTCTTCGCACAAGCCTCTCTTTGAATGACCCAAGAGCTTATGAAAGCTTCTTTAATCTTGAAGTATTGTTTTTGATCTTGTACAACACTTGTACAACTTTGGGTTTAGGTTGGAGAGATCACAACTCTTGTGATGTGTTTTTCTTTTTAGAATAACCAACTCTCTCAAATGCCTTAACCAAAAATTCTCTAACCAAAAGTTGTCTCTACAACTTTTCTTGTCTTATTATAAGCCTTGATGTCTTCTCCCATAAGCTTGCAACTATTGCAAGATTGGCTTCCAAGTTTGTAACATGGACAAGAGTAGCCACAAAGTTTGCTACATGTAGAAGATTGGCTACCAAGTTTTCTACTATAGCAAGATTGGCCACCAAGCTTCTAATGCCTATGTTTGGTTGCATGGATTTCCTTATCCCTATTCCATTAACACTTAATGGGCTTGGGGCAAGGCTTAGGATATAGGCTTCTCTACACTTAGAGAAGGCCTATCCAATCCAA
>CATIWO010596983.1:0-21940 GCA_949673435.1 Macaranga tanarius | reverse complement strand
TATCCCCTTATATCTCTTAATAAACTAATATAATATTATATATATATACAAATATCAAAACCCTCTCTACACACCCTTAATACACTAGGATAATTACTCCAAATGTCCACAACTTTTTAATTGGACAAAAAGGTCTAAACTTATCTTTCACTCACACCCCTCTCTACCAAAATACATATGTCCCATATATATGCAACTCATGACTCTATGCCACATGTCATAAAAATTATTATGCATGAACAAGAGTTCCAAAATGACGAACGTTACACAATACCTGCAAGTATATGAGATCAAAATAGTAGTATATGGTGCGTACAAGTATCGTATCCTATAAGGATTAAATGAACTAGCCACTAATTAATATTATTTAAGACTTATTTAAGGCTCAAATAAATTTAATAAAAGTTCTAATTAATTAAAATAAAATCTAAATGCTCAATTTACTAACTACAACTTATCTAAAGAACTATTCATAATAATTTCTAAACAACAACAATTAAAGCAATTATAGCAATTATTAGGATTTATCTCTCAATTCATTTTCCATGTAATTTAATTATTCTTTAAAGCAATGCATTTCCTTGGGTCTAATAATGTATCAACTTACTCTTTTGATTATAAATTGTTTAAATATGCATTCAATAGTTTAAATACTATGGCTTAACTTTCATCCTCACTCATAATGATTTAAATCAAGTACACATATTATAAAGCTAAGTTTATCCCAAATTATGGACATAAATAATTTAAGTTATTTCTAATCATTAAATTAATTCATATTATGTTTATTTCTTCCATTAGTTTTACCATCTTTCAATGCATAACTCTAATTAAGATCATGTTTAAGTTGGCCAAACATAAACAAGTATTAAAAGCAATAAGCATAAAATACATTCATTGTCGAAATTGATTAACTTTCATTAATTAATAACCATGGTTCATGAATTGAAGATAAATCCTAATAATATGCAATTAGTCTATATCCATAGAAGTAAAACAAATACAAAAAGATATAGTAAGAGTTACACAATTAAAAAAATAAGAAAGTATTCAAACTCTATAATTGTCCTCTCAATCTTCAAGCTTTCTTTCTCTTTCTTAATCTTCTTATTTCTAATATTTTTCTATGGCTAAAAAGTGTTTTATATTGATGTCATCCCTTCCAAAGGTAATAATGAAGTACATATATGCTTAGGAAGTTAATATTAAAAAGGGTACAAATCACTCTTTGGTGAAGAGTCATATGCTTTAACATTACTAGTCACTTCAAGGGCATTTTTGTCAATCATACAAATGAATTAAGTCTATATGTCTTCATCAAATTGTAGCCCTCTGAAATATTTTTTCACAGCCTCTTGAATCACTTGAATCCGAGTTTTGTAAAGGGAGTTATGGCCAAAAGAGTGTGATATAGTCTGAATAGTTATGTCCCTTCGCACCCATGCCGAGTCGGCCAGTGTGTGCCAAGTCATGAAGAGAGTGTGCTATTATGACTCATGAAGGAGTAGAGGAGCGTGCTGAGTCATGATAGTGCACTTCGGTGCCGAGTTGGCAAGATAGTACCGAGTGGGTGCCAAGTCATGCCGAGTGATGCCAACCCCAAACACTCCAAAGCTTGCCTTTTTCAACTCCTTTGACCTTGAATGACTTCTATAAGACCATATAACTTTTCTAAACTTCAAAAACATTAATGAACCATCCAAATGCATATAAATTTTCTTTACAACAATGAAAATTAAAAGCATGTGTTATTATTAATGAAATTCATTACAATTAAACTAAAATGAATTAAATGCAAGCTAATTATGCATGAAACATCCTAAAATTACTATGCTAATTACCACATATTAGCTTTGTCCTTCTACTATGGCCCGTTATATTGAACTTTGGTTTTATTAATGAGATATGCTACTTGTTTGAATATCTCAAGAGATTTACATATACGTCATTTTGTTATCTACTGACGATAATTAAAACCCAGACCAAAAATCCTAGGACAAGAGACTCACCTTGAACACGTGTGTGAGAGGAATAAGGTTGGAAGGCATCGTTATCGAGACCTATGTATGTTTGCTATTTATGTGTTTATTTTGTAAACTCTTTTGAAAAAAAAGAAAAAAAATCATTTACATTTCCTGCATACATGTCACTCATTTTCATTTTTAAATTTATCTGTTCACAGCCAAAAGTTTCTTCTGTTTGGAAGCAAGTCAAGGGTGATTTGGCCTACTAATATCAAGAATACAACTAGTAAATTGAGACCATGTCATAAGGGAAATAGAATGTCAAGACTCTCCAACTTTGATCCAGAATCCTTTAGACAAGAAATTCTGAAGGAGTTTAGGGATGAGGTGCGACAAATATGTACATAAGTGATTACTAAGATGTTCGAAAAGAAGCCCATGGATGAAGAAGATTTTGAAATCAGAACCATAGTTGGTGAACCGCTCAAAGGACAATAGAAAGTAGTAGAGAATTTACCTGAACTAGAATAGGAGAAAGTTATAAAAAGGCAGATGGGTCAACTACAAGCTACAATGAAGAAGCTTAGGCTCAACCATGATTTCGCTGACCTAGATCTGGAGGAAGATGAACCACTGCCCCTGAAATTCAAGTTCCTAGATATTAAGAAGTATGACAGGATAGATGATCTTCACCTTCATCTCCGACAGTATGTCACCTTTATGAAGCCCACTAGATTGAATAAGGGGCAAATCATTAAGCAGTTTTTATGTCATTATAGGAGCTGCTATTAAGTGGTACTACACTCTGGATGCACATGTTCAACAGAGCTGGAAGGAACTTTGTTCAGCCTTCATCAAGCAATATGGGTTGCATTCTCAGTTTGAGGTCTCTCTCCAAGAATTATAAAATATAAGGCAGGAGCCTAATGAATCCTTTATCGGCTTCCTAACTAGATGAAGAGGAAAGTTGGCTCAGATAAAGTATAAACCTGTAGAATTAGATTAACTGCTCATAGCTACAGAAGCTTGCTTTTTGCCTATTGCTGATAAGTTGAAGAACATGGGTATCAAGAACTTTGAGAAATTGTACCGCTTTGGTGTGCAAATTAAGGGTGACATGAATTGGACATTTATGAATGACCATAATTGTCTCATATGGCTGTAATAAATCAAAACAATAGTTTGCTGTAAATTTTCTATCTTTTTATGTTAATAAATGTCAGGATGCTTAATTTATATGATTACAAATTTGTTATAATTATGCACCTTATATTATGCTTGAATGAGAGAGAGACAAAGAAAGAAAAATAATAAGAAGAAAAAGAAATCCCGGTGAATAAAAAAGGCTAAATGTCAGGACCGACTTTCAATTTTTCTTTGGACATCAAACCTTTTGCTTCTCCTTTGTATTGGCCCTCTTTAAAAAAATGATGAAAAAAAACATGAAAAGAGAAAAGAGAAAAGAAAAAGAGAAAAAAGAAAAGAAAATGAAAATGAAAAAACCATGAAGAGAAAAAGAAAAAAGAAAGAAAAAGAAAAGAAAAAGGGAAGAAAAGAAAAGAAAGAAAGGAAATGAGGAGAAATAAGAAAGGAAAAAATTCTGAATGCCACCTACCTTTGAGAAAATCGATTCTTGTGCAACCATTGAAAAATTCGCATCTTTGCCTAAACCAAAATAAAATTCCCTTTTGACACCCATCTTCACCAGTCTTCTGAAATCCTTGTGAGCTGAAAAATTGTTGGCCAGAAAACCTACAAGAGGCTGGTCGATAACAAGTATAATGTAGTATGCACAGTTGTAATGAATGAGTAACCATATAAAATGAGCATGGTTGATGTGAAATTAGCACACAAAGTGTCAGACATGGACTCCTTTGAATCATCAGTAAATCTAAGGAATCAACAATTAAAGTGGCAACATAGACATCAGGAAGTCAGCCATACAGGTATCAGAAAATCAGCAAGCAGTGAGTAACGAACACATTATAGCAGTGTGAACATCAGGCAGTCAGTCATAAGAATGCTAGGCAGACTAACAGTGTTCAATGGTTAATCATCAGCAGAATTTTACAACCACCTAGCTAGATTGAAAACTCCCAAAAGGGAATGATTGATAGCATGTAAAATAGCATAGTCATTTAGGATCATTTTGTTGACTTTTTCATTAGTTTGCATTTGAATTTAGTTTAATTGTTATATTATTATTGTTATTTATGTGCTTTTATGTTATTTATATGATTTGTAGGTTCTTTTAGACTAATCTCAAGCTTAAAGTTCCTTTGGAGTGCATTGGAATGAAGATTGGTGTTCAAAAATTCAAGGGAAGCAATTCAGGAGGCGTGCAGACTCGTTTCAGGCGTGCAGACTCGTTTCAGGCGTACCGACTTATGACAGTAAGTGCCTGTGCTGACTCGCCCCTCCATGTCGTCTCGTCCCATATACTGGTGCCGACTCGAGCCAAGTCAAGAAGCCTGGTGCCGACTCGTGCCGCCGTGTCGAGTTGTGATAGAGGAAATTTGTGCCGACTCCCACTCGACTCAGTACAGTGGTACCGAGTAGTTTAGGCATTCATTCTTAACACCCTTTCACATTTGACCCCTTTTTGAAAGTGTACGAGTTGGGATGTTTGGGAGGCCTATAAATACATGTGTTGACATTATTTTAGACAAAATAGAGATATCAGAAAACACTTAGTTATACTTTCAACGTATTAATATTGTTTAGTTTTTATTATTAGTGCAATTCTAAGTTTTAAGTGAAGAATATTCAAGCAAGTCAAGGATTCATCAAGAAGGCTATCTATATTCAAGTATTATATTTCTCTCTATTAGTGCTTGATGTTTTATTTACCTTCTTATTGTTATTTAATCATGTTTATTATGTATCTTGGCTAAGCCATTGTAGTTAGAATTTCAAGGAAGAAGTAATTAATGAACTATATTTTATGTTCTATGTTATATGAATGGATTGATTTTAATTGTGAATTTGAATGTGTTATGTATGATTGGCCACTATACATGACTTGCTAATCAAATATATATAATGAGAATTAATGTATTTTGGTGGAAATACAATTAGAATTATTTAAAGGTTAAGGAATTACTTGGAGACAAGGATTTCTCTTTAAAGGATTAAAGATTTAGCATGGTATATTAACGGTTTTTGTTTATCTCTACAATGTCATGGGAGTGCTTGTAGACTTATGAAAATACCTTTAATATGACAATGAGAATTGCTTTTAAGGACCTTAAGCCTAATTGACAATGAGAATTGCTTTTTAGGACTTTTGATTATGTTTTCTAATTATTGCATGTAATTATTTGTTTATTGTTTTGTAGTTCTTGATAAATTTGGAATTGTGGTTCTAATGAACCTAATTTAAACTTTTTCTTAGATTAATTAGTTTAGTTAGTGTAGTTTATAATTCTTTAATAATTTTAGAATAATTAGAACAATTCAACATTTTCACCATTATTATTTGCCTATCCATCTAACTATATATCCGGTTAATATAAATTTGCTCTAAATTCCCGAGTGTTCGACACCTTACTTGCTCTATACTTAGTCTTAGAGACTAGGGTATTTAATTTGACCCACATCAAATTTTGGGATGTGGGTTAAATTAAATACCTTAGTCTCTAAGACTAAATGTAGAGTAAGTAGAGTGTCGAACACTCAAGAATTTGCAATAATTTTATATTAACCGGATAGATAGTTAGATGGATAGGCAAATAATAATGGTGAAAATGTTGAATTGTTCTAATTATTCTAAAATTACTAAAGAATTATAAACTATGCTGACTAAACTAATTAATCTAATAACAAGTTCAAATTAGGTTCATTAGAACCATAATTCAAAATTTATCAAGAACTACAAAACAATAAACAAATAATTACATGCAATGATTAGAAAACATGATCAAAAGTCCTAAAAAGCAATTCTCATTGTCAATTAGGCTTAAGGTCCTTAAAAGCAATTCTCACTATCATATTAAGGGTATTTTTATTTAGAGTCTACAAGCACTCCTATGACATTGTAGAGATAAACAAAAACCGTTAATATACTATGCTAAATCTTTAATCCTTTAAAGAGAAATCCTTGTCTCCAAGTAATTCCTTAACCTTTAAATAATTCTAATTGTAATTCTATTAAATGCATTAATTCTCATTATATACATTTGATTAGCAAGTCATGTATAGTGGCTAATCATAAACAACACATTCAAATTCATAATTAAAATCAATCCATTCATATAACATAAAACATAAAATGTAGTTCATTGATTAATTCTTCCTTGAAATTCTAACTACAATGGCTTAGCCAAGATATATAATAAACATGATTAAATAACAATAAGAAGGTAAATAAAACATCAAGCACTAATAGAGAGAAAGATAGAACTTAAATATAGATAGCCTTCTTGATGAATCATTGACTTGCTTGAATGTTCTTCACTTGAAATTTAGAATTGCACTAATAATAAAAACTAAACAATATTAATACTTTGAAAATATAACTAAGTTTTTTCTGATATCTCTATTTTGTCTAAAATAATGTTAACACATGTATTTATAGGCCTCCCAAACATCCCAACTCGTACACTTTCAAAAAGGGGTCACATATGAAGGGGTGTCAAGAATGGATGCCTAAACTACTCGGCACCACCGTGCTAAGTCGAGTGGGAGTCAGCACGAATGCCCTCTGTCACAACTCAGTATGGTGGCACGAGTCAGCACCAGGCTTCTTGACTTGGCTTGAGTCGGCACGAGCACATGGGATGAGTTGGCACAGAGGGGCGAGTCGGCACGGGCGCTTGCTGTCACAAGTCAGCATGCCCGAAATAAGTCGGCACGCCTCCTGAATTGCTTCCCTTGACTTTTTGAACACCAAACTTCATTCCAATGCACTCCAAAGCAACTTCAAGCTTGAGATTAGTCTAAAAGAACCTACAAATCATATAAATAACATAAAAGAACACAAATAACAATAATAATATAACAATTAAACTAAATGCAAATGCAAACTAATGAAAAAGTCAACAAAATGATCCTAAATGACTATGCTATTTTGCATACTATCAAATTCTCCCACACTTAGACCTTGCTTACCCTCAAGGAAGAAACAAATATCTAAGTAAGAAAAACAACAAAAATTTTATCCTCTCTAAAATAAATGTAGTAATCTCAACAAGTCATCCTAACCATAAAAGAAATTTTTAAGAAAAAGATAGTTAATAATCAAGCTTTCAATGCTCAACAATGGTAAAGGAAACAAGTTTCATAGCATAAGCAATAAGTTTAATAAATTATCTAAATTAATTAAGAATAAAATCAAGAATATAAAGTCATGGTGCTAACTAAGCTATCTAGACAAAATATTCATTCTTTAAACTTAGGATTTCTAAAAACATAAGTAGCCATTGGGATAAGAATCAAGCACACGTATAAACTAACATTTCTCATGGCATTTTTAGACACATTTTTTTTTGCAGTGGGTGCATTTTATGCTCCATCCCACTATTTTTTTTCTTATACTTATAATGTCACACACTCTTTCCGAATAAATGTAATTAAAGAGCATACTCACTTACACACATCTTACTCAAAATGCATCACACAATAAGCATAAATTTTCTAGACTTATTATTTATTTTTTTTCGTATCCTCATCCATTATTGAAATGCTAGTCTTTCATATTATGGTTATAGTTTCCTTAAAGCTACCTAAGTTCTAAGAAACTTAAGCTTAAATCGTTAGCATCTTAGCCTTAAACATAGTTAAAAAGTGGACTAAAGATTCTCTAGATTTTGAAAATAATAAAAAGAGATAATAAAAAAAAAACTTAAAACTTATACTACATAAAACTTAAGAAATTCTACCAATTAAGCATAAAAATTAAATATTAATATGACATAAAAATAAAACTTCAATCACAATTAAGATGAACTAGAAAAGAAGCTACTTATTGATGTGGAGAAGATAAAATAATGCAAAATAAAACATAAATACATATGCATAATAACCTAAACATAATTAAATAAACATAAAGACATGCATAATAACCTAAACATAAACAAATGCCAACTACTAATAATAAAAAATAACGACTACTAACCCTTTCCCTACACTTAAAAATGCACATTGTCCCCAATGTGAAATATAAAAGAAAAATTAGGGAAAAGGAAAAACTCCCTCAATCCTCCAAAAGAGATAGTGGAGGAGACTCAATGGTAAGGCCGTAATGTGCAAAGTATTGGCTCATCTTGTACTTCATTCTCTATTGGCGATGATTAAGTTGGCAATTAAAAGCCGCCATGCCACTCAATTGGCATTGCATTTCTCTTCGGTTTTCTAAAACTTGTTCCTATTAGGCAAATCATGACTAGAAGAGCCACTTACACCTCCTTACATAGGATAAGAAAGAGAAGGGACATCACCATGTTGTACCTCTTCTTGGTGCTCTTTATCTCCAACATTTGGCTCCTCCTCATGAACATTAACTCCAACATATGGTTTATCATCTTGGTGACCCGCAACATGTGGAAGCGGAATTCCCTTCCATCATGACCTAGTATGCACCGGGATGAAGTGAAAGGAAGTATCCACAACTTCACCTCTCACAAAGGCTTGCTTAGTGAAATAGGAACACTCAACAATACGGTCAAAATCATTAAAGTTAACATTAAGAGTTTTTGCAATAATTGTAACAACATGACTATGTGGTAAAGGAACATCCTTACGGGTAGCACAAGTAAGAAGTTGATTAAAAATCCAATAAGTCAAATATACTTATTTTTTATTGTGAATGCGCTATATTAAAAACATTTCTTGTGCCGAAACTCGATTAAATTCGGACTTATGAAAAATAATGCAACAAAGAACCTTATGCAATAGCCAAAACTTCAAATCTTTTACAAACATGGTCTTCCCCTTCTTTGGTCAAAAGGGAGATGGTAAATCAGTTTAAAATGTCTAAAATTCATCAAAATCAAATGATTTAGGCATATTACACATTCCATCCTTTTTAAAGCCAAAGACCCTTTACATGTAGGAATAGGTAAGTTGGTGAGGTTTGCCTAACATCCTAAATTCAAGGATATGAGAATCATTGGGATTGACTTCTAAAAATGTATAAAATTCAGTAATCAATTCAACATATATGGGTTCATGCATAGAAAAAATTTTCTTAAGTCCACAATTAGTCAATAATTAATTAAAGGAGTCATGCATACCAACATCTTGAAGCAAAGAATTAGGAATATACTTGCATAGAATAATTTCTCTAAACTTAAGAGTAGTAAATCTATCACCTCCATCATAGGAAAGGATAGGAAACTTAGCTTTGTATATGAGGGAAAAGTTGTCCTCTTGATGCTCCTCCTCCTCTTGATCATCCCTTCTTAGCCTTAAAGATGAAGAACCCTTAGTCTTACCTATTTTAAGTTGATGTAGAGAAAATGTAGAAGTAAAATGGTGGTCGGATCGGTATGGAGTGAAAGAAGAAAACAAACCAAAAGGAAGAAACAAATAAAAAGAAAAAGAAAAAGAAAAAGAAAAAAGAAATGGTGGATTCGGTTATGGAAGAAGAAAATGAGAGAATGAGTGCTTTGTAAATGAGAGAAGGAAGGTGGTGAAGACGAAATAAAAAATAAGAATGAAAAAGAGAAGTGAAAGTAAAGAAGAAAAATGTGTAGGAGATTGAGCAAAGAAGATTGAAAGAGGAAGAAGTGAATAAAATAGTAGTAGTCAAATAAGTTATAAAGAGAAAAAGACAAAAGGTTAGGCAAAAGAGTGAAAGGTTGTGTCCTTTATTGGGAAAGGACATGACCTTTTAAAAATTATTCAAATTTTAAAAATTATTAGATGCAAAAAGACAAAAGGAAAATGATAAATATAGATGTGAAATAAATATACTAAACAATAAAAATTAAAATGAAATGAAAAACAAGTAAAAAAAAAAATAAAATGCAATGGGGTAGTAGGAGGACACGAGTCGGCACCATGTGCCGACTCGGCATAGAGCCAAGTGAATGGAACAACAGCTAAACATGATGGGTCGAGTCGTCACGCCTTTGCCGACTCGGCACCATCTGGCTCTATTACGAGTCGACACAGAGGTACGACTCGGCACAGAGCCGAAGCATAAAATAATTTATTTTTTATAACTATATTTATTATTTAAAATAATAATAAGACATAAATGAAAGAAAAATAATATGTATGTGTGTACTTAAAAGAATAAATTAAAGAAATAAAAGAAATAAAAATATAAAGAAAAACTAATACATAAAATATAAAGGAAAGGGAAAAATAAGAATATAATTAAAATTATAATAATAATAGAATAAATACTATTAAGCAAAGAAATTCTACTAATATTACAATATGGTGTAAACAAAAATTGCAACTAAAAGAAAAATGACATAAAGTAAAAGAAAATAACTAAAGGAAATAAATAGAAAGAATAAAATGTGAAAGTAATACCTTGCTACATTTAGTGGTCTATAGCTTGACCATACCTTTACTAGGCTAAGGTGTAGAGAGAGAGATTGACTCTCTAGGAGTAATTGCTTCACCCAATAAATAAGGCTTGAGACGATAACTATTGACCTTGAAGATTTCCCCTTTATCATTAGCAATATCAATTGCTCCATAAGAATGAGCCTTGATAACCTTGAAAAGACCCGACTATCTTGACTTCAACTTACTGGGAAACAACTTCAACCTAGAGTTGTAAAGTAGAACAAATTCTCCCTCATGAAATTCTTTCTTAGCTATATGCTTATCATGCCATAATTTAGTACAATCTTTATACAACTTTTCATTTTCATAAGCATTCATCCTTAACTCCTCTAATTCATTGAGTTGAAGTAGCCTTTTCATACCCGCTTTCTTCAAATCAAGGTTCAAAGCCCTTGTTGCCCAATATGCCTTATGTTCAAGTTCCACAGGCAAGTGATAAGACTTTCCATAGATCAATTGGTAAAGAGTTAGGCCAATGGGTATTTTAAAGGCTATCCTATTTGCCCATAAGACATCATCTAACTTTAATGCCCAATCTTTCATTGAAGAAGAAACTGTTTTCTCAAAAATCTATTTTATCTCTCTATTACTCACCTTAATTTACCCACTTATTTATGGGTGATATGGAGTAGCAACTTTGTGTGTTACCCCATATTTCTTTAAAAGAGCTTCAATCACATGATTGTAAAAATGTGAACCACCATTACTAATTAATGCTCTAGAAGTGCCAAACCTAGGAAAAATAATTTTCTTAAGCATCTTTTTAACTACTTTTACATCATTAGTAATGGTACCTATTGCTTCTACCCACTTCGAGACATAATCAACCATAACCAATATATACCTGTAGGCTAAAGAACTAGGAAAAGGACCTATGAAGTCAATACCCCAAACATCAAAAATCTCTACTTCAAGAATTCCCTTCAAAGGCATCTTATGTTTCCTAGACAAATTACCCATTCTTTGGCACCTATCATATGTAAGCATAAATTCTCTAGCATCCTTAAATAAAGTAGGCCACCAAAAACCAGATTGAAGTACCTTAGAAACCATCTTTGATGCACCAAAGTGTCCACATACATCTAAGGAATGACAATGTCTCAAAACATATTGAACTTCATCTTGAGGAATACACCTTCTAGTCAAACCATCTCCACATCTCTTGTAAAGCAATGGTTCCTCCCAATAGTAGAACTTACTATAACGTAAAAATTTCTTCTTTTGTCTATAATCCAGCCTATAAGGAAGAACACCACTCACAAGATAGTTTGCAAAATCTACAGACCATGGAAGTTCCTTAGAAGCTAAAGTAAGAAGATGTTCACCATGAAATAACTCATTAATCGGCACACCATCACCATTCTTGTTTAATCCCTTTTGATCTAGCCTTGATAGATGATCCACAATAAGGTTCTCACTTCCTTTCTTATCTCTCACTTCCCAATCAAACTCTTGAAGCATTAGAATCCACCTTAAGAGCCTAGGTTTTGCATCTTTCTTACTTAGAAGATACTTGAGGGCAGCATGGTTGAAATACACAATGACCTTTTACCCCATAAGATATGCTCTAAATTTGTCAAATGCATAAACAATAGTAAGTAACTCTTTCTCCGTGGTGGTATGATTGATTTGAGCATCATCAAGTAGTTTGCTAGCATAGTAAATCACATAAGCTTGCCTTTTTTTCTTTGCCCTAAAACAGCCCCAACCGCAAAATTACTTGCATCACACATGATCTCAAATGGTTGCTCCCAATTAGGTGGATGCAAAATCGGTACTGAAGTAAGAGCTTTCTTCAAAGTTCCAAATGCATCCATGCATGCATCATCAAACTCGAAAATAGCCTCCTTGGCAAGTAGTTTGCATAATGGCTTTGCTATCTTGGAAAAATCCTGGATGAATCTTCTATAAAAACCCGCATGTCCAAGAAAGCTCCTTATATCTTTAACATACTTTAAAGGTGGAAAATTAGCAATGACTTCTATTTTTGCTCTATCAACTTCAATACCTCTTTGTGAGACCAAATGCCTAAGAACAATTCCTTCTTGTGCCATGAAGTGCCACTTCTCCCAATTAAGTACTAGTCCATGCTCCTTACACCTATCAAGGACTTTAGAAAGATTTTCTAGACAATTAGCAAAGTTAGATCCATAAATACTGAAGTCATCCATAAAAACCTCAACATAATCATCTATTAAATTACTAAATATTGAAAAGTAACGGGAGCATTGCATAAACCAAAAGGCATACGCCTAAAGGTAAAAGTACCATATGGACAAGTAAAAGTAGTCTTAGTTTAGTCTTCGGGATGAATAGGAATTTGATAAAAGCCACTAAGCCCATCAAGATAATAAAAATAAAAAAATTGCCTAATCTCTCTAGGACTTGATTAATAAAAGGCAATGGAAAATGATCTTTCCTAGTTGCTTTATTTAATTTCCTATAGTCAATACACATATGCCAACCCATGATAGTCCTAGTAGGCACTAAGTCATTATGTTCATTTTGTATAACAATCAAGCCACCCATTTTAGGAATAACTTGAACGGGGCTTACCCATTTACTATCACTAATGGAATATATGGTCCTATTGTCAAGCAACTTAATCACTTCCTTTCTGACCACTTCCTTAAGAGTGGGATTTAGCCTCCTTTGAGCTTCTATAGTAAGCTTGGCATCATCCTCTAAAAGGATTCTATACATGCAAATGGTTGGGCTTAGTCATTTTAGATTATTAATTGAATATCCTATCACACCCTTATATTTACCCAAAACATTACGTAAAGCATCTACCTTATCATTAGGTAATAAAGAATTTACAATAAGAGGAAAATGAGATTTAGAATCAAGAAATGCGTATCTTAGAGTGGAGGGCAAAGGTTTAAGCTCCAAATTGGGTGCTTCACTTAGTGAGGAAGGCTTAGGATCATCCCCCTTCCTTAGTGGCTTATATCTTTGATGCCTATAAGGAAAAGTATATGGAGTTTATTCCAACATTCTTACACAAGCTACAACCTCCTTGTTAGAAAGTTTCTCATCAACCCCTTGTGATATACAAATCTCCAAAGGGTCTTGACCTACACACTCATAGACAATATCATTTACACATTCATCAATTATATCAAGTGAATTTATCCTTTCACAAACTTCAATAGGCGGGGTTGTCTTAATCATCTTGAAGACATCAAAGACAATAGACTCATCATTCACTTCCACCTTAATTTTACCATTTTTCGTGTTAATTACCACTCCCACGGTCACCAAAAATGGCCTACCCAATAAAATAGGAATTTTGGGATCCTCCTTCATGTCCATCACTATAAAATCTACAGGAATAATAAACTTACCCACCTTGGTGGGTACATTTTCAAGCACACCAAGTGGATACTTGATAGATTTATCCGCCACAAATAAACACATGGTAGTAGGCTTCAAATCACCTACATCTATCTTCACGTATATGGAATAAGGCATTAAACTCACACTTGCACCTATATCACATAAAGATTTGTTAAATGCGATATCACTAATTCTATAAGGAATAGTAAAACAATCTGGATCTTTGAGTTTTGCTAGAGTCTTTATGAACATTGCCTTAGACTCTTCAATAAGTGAAATAAGCCCATATTCTTCAATCTTACCCTTGTGATTCACAATGTCCTTTAAAAATTTACCCCAAAATGGCATATCTCTAATGGCATCCATAAAAGGTATGGTAATAGTTATGTCTTTTAAATGATCAAGAAATTGACTAAATTGCTTGTCAAGATTGCACCTTACAAACCTTTGTGGGAAAGGTAAGGTTTTAAGGTCAATCTTTGGTTCATATTTCTTACTAGGTACTTCTTGAGTAGTCTTCTCTTCCATACTACCCCTATCATTATTATTATTCTCCACACCATCATCTACTTTCGCATCTGCCACACCCTCATCATCATCTCCATTCATAATCTTCTTTTTACTTAATGAAGTACCTCCAACTTCCTTACCACTTCTCAAGTTTATGACTTGACAAGATTCCTTAGACTGAAATTCAGGTTGACTATGTAATCTTCCTAAAGGTTGAGTTGAAGAGGCTTATTGAACAATTTAGTTTTCAAGGATTCGATTATGGGAAACAAGTTGACCAATTCTTGTATTAAGTTGCTTGAATTGATCCTCATATTGTTTGTTGGTGGTTAATTGTTGGTTTATGAATTGCTCCATAAGACCTTCTAAGTTAGACTTTGGTGGTGGTGGTGGATTAAAAGAAGGATAATTTGGTTTTATAGGAAATTCAGGTGGGTTTTGTGGTTTAGAATAATTTGATTAAAAGGAGGGTTTAGTTGAAAGGATGGATTTGACCAAGAAAATTCGGGATGGTTTCTCTATTGAGGGTTATATGTATTTGAATTCAGCCCCCCTCTTTGGTTGAAAGCTCTTTGCACATAGCTCACATCCTCATTAGTATTAGAATTCATATTGCATTGAGAATATAAATGAGATCCTCCATAAATCTCACAAGCAATATTAGCATTTTCAATAGAATTAATTTGATATTTACTTACCAACTTGGTGAGAGCACCTACCTTAGCACTCAATAAGTTGATGCTGTCAAGCTCTAAAACTCCTCTTGCTTTTGCCATTGTTGGCTCATCACCCATGTATCCTTGAGATGCAAGCTCTTTAAGAAAAATAACAGCCTCCTTAGCCATTTTATTCATCCATTTCCCACTAGAGGTTGCATTGATAATAGTTCTATTCTCATCTGTCAACCCATTGTAGAACACTTGAGGGATCATCCAATCGGGCAAGCCATGGTATGGACATTGCCTTTGGAGCTCCTTGAATCTCTCCCAAGCCACATAGATTGTCTCACTTCCATTTTGCTTGAAAGTGGTAATCTCATTACGAAACTTGGAGGTCTTTTGTGGTGGAAAATACTTGTGGAGAAATACTTGCTTCAGTTGGTCCTAAGTTGTGATTGATTTACTAGGCAAACTAGCAAGCTAAAGTTGTGCCTTTGCCTTGACTGAAAATGGGAAAAACCTAAGCCTTATTGCATCATCCCTCACTCCATTAATCTTAAATGTAGCACACACATTGAGAAAGGTCAATATGTGAGCATATGGATCCTCTCCTTGTAGACCTCCAAATTGATTGTTTTGCAACATTTGTATGATGCTTGGTTTAATTTTGAAGTTATTGTTGGCTATTGATGGAGCCACAATTCCTCTAAAATTACCCGTTATATCGGGCATAGCAAAATTTCCCAAAGTACGTCTCTCAGGTTCAGTCATTGCATCCAAGTTTTGTTGATTCACTCTTCTTTGCCTTTCTTCCCTGCGTAAAGCATGTAAAGTTAGCTCAATTTCGGGATCAAAATATAAAATATCACTAGCACTTCTACTAAGCCTCATCATGAATAGAATCAAAATTAAACAATAATTAAAAAAACTATAAAAATAAAAAATAAAATCAAGGCCTAAAACAACCTTTCTCTATAATAAGTTAATAAAAATTCTAAACAAATTGTCCGGCAACGGCGCCAAAATTTGATGTGGGTCAAATTATATACCCTAATCTCTAAGACTAAGTATAGAGCAAGTAGGGTGTCGAACACTCGAGAATTTAGAACAATTTTATATTAACCACATAGATGGTTAGATGGATAGGCAAATAATAATGGTGAAAATGTTAAATTGTTCTAATTATTCTAAAATTACTAAAGAATTATAAACTATACTAACTAAACTAATTAATCTAATAACAAGTTCAAATTAGGTTCATTAGAACCACAATTCCAAATTTATCAATAACTACAAAACAATAAAAAAAATAATTACATGCAATGATTAGAAAACATGATCAAAAGTCCTAAAAAGCAATTCTCATTGTCAAATTAAAGGTATTTTCATTTAGAGTTTACAAGCACTCTTATGACATTATAGAGATAAACAAAGACCACTAATATACCATGCCAAATCTTTAATCCTTTAAAGAGAAATCCTTGTCTCCAAGTAATTCCTTAACCTTTAAATAATTCTAATTGTATTTCCACCAAAATGCATTAATTCTCATTATATACATTTGATTAGCAAGTCATGTATAGTGACCAATCATACACAACACATTCAAACTCATAACTAAAATTAATCCATTCATATATAAAACATAAAATGCAGTTCATTGATTAATTCTTCCTTGAAATTCTAACTACAATGGCTTAGCCAAGATACATAATAAACATAATTAAATAATAATAAGAAAGTAAATAAAACATCAAGCACTAATAGAGAGAAAGATAGAAATTGAATGTAGATAGCCTTCTTGATGAATCTTGACTTGTTTGAATATTCTTCACTTGAAACTTAGAATTGCACTAATAATAAAAACTAAACAATATTAATACTTTGAAAATATAACTAAGTTTTTTTTTTATATCTCTATTATGTCTAACATAATGTCAACACATGTATTTATAGGCCTCCCAAATATCCTAACTCATACACTTTCAAAAAGGGATCAAATGTGAAAGGGTGTCAAGAATGGATGCCTAAACTACTCGGCACCGCCGTGCTGAGTCGAGTGGGAGTCAGCACGGATGCCCTCTATCACGATTTGGTATGGTGGCACGAGTCGGCACCAGGCTTCTTGACTTGGCTCGAGTCGGCACCAGCACATGGGATGAGTCGGCACCAAAAGGGCGAGTCAACACGGGCGCTTGCTGTCATAAGTTGGCATACCTAGAACGAGTCGGCATGCCTCCTAAATTGCTTCCCTTGACTTTTTGAACACCAAACTTCATTCCAATGCACTCCAAAGCAACTTCAAACTTGAGATTAGTCTAAAAGAACCTACAAATCATATAAATAACATAAAAGCACACAAATAACAATAATAATATAACAATTAAACTAAATGCAAATGCAAATTAATGAAAAAGTCAACAAAATGATCCTAAATGACTATGCTATTTTACATACTATCAGCGATCTAGGCAAAAGAGGAAAAATAAATAAAATAGAAAATGAAAGACCCAGCTAGGTTTAAAAACTCTCAAAAGAGAGTGGCCTAGGCAAAAGAGAGAATATAAAAATAAAAATTAGTTGGAACTTCAAGTTGGGGGACAATCATGTGGACTGTTAAGAATAGCAAAATCTTACTGGGGGGCAGCTGGAGTGTCTCTTTCACATCGAGTATACTCATAACAGTCCTACAACAGTCATGCATTTTTAGACGCAATCAAGCCAAAAGGCATTTGTTGTATTATCATCCTAGTTTAACTATGGAGGGTTTCAATTTTTGTTTCCAATAATACTAGTCTCAGTGGTAGTCTGTGATAGACTCAATCTTCATATTTGGATTCTATGATAAAAGAGAAAATCAATTTCCCAAGATAAGCTCTAAATGGAAGAGGCATTTGACTAGTCGCTTGTTTTGCAAAACTTATTTTTGAATCTCATGTATACATGCATCACACAAAGTTATCTTTGTTAAAATTATTTTCATGAGTTTTTGAGTATTTTAATCGTGCATGCATCAGCTTAATTATTTGCAAAATATTTTTACAAAGGTTGGAAATCACTGTATAAAGTTCTTTTTTGGAAAATATTTTTGCTTGATGTTCGAAGTGGCTATATGGCTTATTTTAATTATTTTCATTGGTCACTCGAAGTGGCTATATCTCCTGCATTTCGCCTAATACTCGAAGTGGCTATACGGCTTATTTTCTTCTGCTTTCGCCTGACGCCTGAAGTGGCTATATGGTTTATTTTCCTTGCTTTCCACCTGATGCCCGAAGTGGCTGTACGACTTATTTTCCTTACTTTTCGCCTGACACTCGAAGCAGTTATACGACTCATTTCATTTATTTTTGCCTGACACCCGAAGCGGCTATACAGCTTAATTCACTTATTTTCGTCTAGCACCCGAAGTGGCTACATGGCTCAACTCATTTATTTTCATTCATTTTTACCTGACACTGGAAGTGGTTATAAGGAATTTTGCTTTTCTTGAAAAGCTTCTTGATTTTGAACATCAAGGCTAACGGGTTGAAATGTTTTCAAAAACCTCTTAATTTATACATCAAGGTTGACGGTTTGAATTGACCCTCTTGATTTTGAATATCAAGGCTGACGGGATTGGTTTAGGATGTCCTCTCGGATAGTTAACTCTGAGGATGACGGACGGAAACCCTAGCAGCAAGTCTCTAACCTCTCGACTTTGAACATCAAGGCTGATGGCACAAGATTTTCTTTCTGATTAAATCCTCTTGATTTTGAATATTAAAGTTGACGGGATGAAATCAGAATTCTTTGCCTTACCCCGAAGATTGGAATCTTTCTTCATTATTTGCATTCTATTTGCTTTTTCATGAGTCATTGTAATGTTGGCATGTGCTTTTTTATAAATCTCATTATATTGCTTGCATTTCGATTTTTGAAAAGCAGAGAGGCAAACTGTAGATACATAGTTTTGACCCGGCCTACGAGGTAAAAGTCCAATTATGAAAATTGATAAGTAAGCCCAGCTCAGCAAAGGAATTGGATTCTAGCCCACTTGTGAGAGACCTAAACACACTCTAAACCCACTAGACCAAACCCATCAAACCAAGCCCAAGCAGTAGCCCACTAAGTCCAAAAAAGAAAAAAGGGTAGAGGCGACGCCTCTTCTCCGTCGGTTACAAAAAAAAATAATGACAGAATGTGGATCGCTCCACGTTCTACAACGTGGGAATAAATGGGTTTTAAGACCCTAGAAACCACTATAAATGGGGGGGAGATCAGAAACAAAATGGGGGGGATTTTGATAAAAAAAAAAAGAAAAAAAAAACCAGAAGAATTATAAGAAAAAAAATTGTGAGAAATAGAGGGAGGAGGGTTCCAAAATCCATTCCTTACTAAAGTTAGGAGCGTCCGTAATCAAAATCTGAGGGCCGAATCATTTTCAATAAATTTTTTACCTATTTTCTTTTCAAAATTTTTAATTTCATAGTCTGTCAAAAGTTCTAGAGGCATCGCCTCTATTTAAGTCAATTAAAGAGGCGCCACCTCATTTGTGCTAGAGGTGGCGCCTCTATGTCTTATATATTTTTTTTTAAAAAAAAAAAGTTTAGTTTGTACGTCAATAGTGCATTGATATAAAGTTTTTTTTATTACTTTTTATTTTTATTTTGTTTTGATTCTTCATTTCTTTACTTTTTTTATTTCTTTTTATTTTATTTAGTTTTTTCTCTCTTTATTTTAGTTGTTAATATTTTTATTTATTAACTAGGAATATAATTTTTTTTTCCTTATTTTAATTAATTTTAGATTTAATTTCATTTTAAAATTAATTAATATGCAACTTATCTAGAATGTTGTTGTTAATTATTTTATTGTGTACTGACTTTTTTTTTATAATAGGACTAATCCGTATTTTTTAGCAGGCTTATAGACTTGATAGCCCCACGGATTACTAATTTTAAGATTAGTTTTAATTTATTTAAGTTGTGGTTCATTTATTTATTTATTTATTTATTTATTCTGCATGTAAAAAGGGTTGTAACTCATTTCTCCTCCCCCTTTCTTTGTGTGTGCTTTTATTTTAGTTGTTGTCTTATCTATTATGAATGGTGTGGATGAATCAAATCAAATTGTATGTAAATTGGCTAATTAGCAAATTTGGACTAAATTGTAAATTTAGAATTGTTTGAATTAAAACAGCCATTTGCATGTAATTAAAGGAATAATTAAGTAATTAAAAATAATAAAACACAAAATACAAACGGAGGCCGATCGCAAGGTTGGGTGGGCCATTCAAAAGCTCATACCCAGTTTCCGAACTCAATCTCTGAGGACGGCTGTTGGGCTCCCTTCGTGAGATCCAGTTGCTTTAAAAGTATCATGGATTTCACCCGGGTGGCGACTCCATTCTCCAGCCAAAGCCTGTCAAAAGGCTCCAAATTATACTCCTAGTGGACCCTGAGCCCGCACAATACCGTGGTCGCCAAATACTTAGACGCACGCTAAACCCCGCCGCTACACTACAAATTAAATGTAAATAAATAAAATAAACTTAAATTACTAATTAATTTATTATGGCATTGTAAATCTTATAGAAGTACCTAATATATATCAATTTAATTTATTTTAGCTTAATATCTCTTAAAAATTAATTAATTTATTCTAATTATAATTACTAAGAAAAAAAATTAACTAAACAAATTTTTGTCACTAAATTACAGTTTTTTGGTAGTGAAACTAATAGAAAATTTTGAGAAAAAAAATAAGAAAAGCCAGTCAATTAAATATAGTCACAGAAAAGGGAGACATGAAGCGAAGGAAGGAAAGAAAGCAAAAAATCAAAAAGGAAAAGAGGAGGTAGTGGTGATTTTTTTTTTTTTTAAGGAGGTAGTCGGGTAGTAGTGATTGAAAAAGAACAAAATAAAAATTTTAGGATTACATAGATATGAGGGACATATTGAAACAAAACGTCTCTAAATAAATGAATGAAAAAAATAAAATATTTAATTTAAAAAATTGAAAATATAAATTTTCTAATTTAGAAACTGATACTAATTTTGTTTCTGATTTAGAAACGGAACTAAAATTATGTTTCTAATTTAGAAACGGATATCAATTCCGTTTTTACTTTAGAAACGGAATTAAAATTTTATTTTTAATTTAGAAACGGAGTTTAGTTCCGTTTTTTTATTTAGAAATGGAGGTGAAATTATTTTTCTAATTTAGAAATGGATTTGACATTCGTTTCTAATTTAGAAACGGAATTAAAATTCTTTTTCTAATTTAGAAATGGATGTCAATTCCGTTTCTGATTTAGAAACGGAATTAAAATTCTATTTCTAATTTAGAAACAGATGTCAATTCCGTTTCTGATTTATATAGATAATGATTTTATTTTCTTTCCGTTTCAAATTTGTTTATAATTGGAAACGGATATTTTTTGTCTCTAAAATCCATTGCTATATCGATAAATTCTAGTAGTGTTATAAGAGGTCAAAAGAGAAAGAAACCTGATGATGCTGACCATTCAAGTAAGAAACAACAAAAGAGTGAGCTATTCAGAGAAATTTTGTCTCAGCCAGGACCAGAACATACTAAAGTAGTGCAGCCAACATTTCAAAGTGCATCACAACCTATTTCAACTAACATTACTGTAGGCAAAAGCACGCCAGCCAAGCCCCGCGACACTCTTTAGGTACTCTTACGAGTACTCTGTATCTTGATTAGAGTGTTGGAGAACCCGACCAACACATCGAGTGCCATGTCTACTTGCTTCCTCGATTTCCCCACATATCCGGATCTCGAGTTAGAGGTTTGTCCGATCGTCTCAACTACTCGAGAAGTATATTTGCCCCACGACTCCGCATATCTTGAGTCTGTTATTAGCCTCACAATTCCAGGTATGGTCGACACACATGTGTGTCTCCATTATAACCCTCACATATGTTCGGGTTCGGGCTCCGTCCC